>OVAN01003683.1:676-28206 GCA_900406275.1 Anastatica hierochuntica
TATCGTTTGGTAGTTTGCTTGCGCGACACACTAGGTGTCTTCTGTGCTTTCTTTAGGGGTTGTGGTCTAGTCCTAGTCTAGNAGGTAAAGTTAGAAGCGATAAATTTGTTGACCGGTTGGTGAAGTTTGCTCCAGTTTTGGCGATACTATTTGGAGCAGCTCGGTACCCTCGGGTCGGGGTTGTTACAAACTATTTGCCACTAGGCTACAATGTCAACAAAAAAACTATATTATAATATTCAATTAATTAGTTATATAATAAAAAAATCCCAATTTTTGTTAAACAAAACTAACAAAGCTTGTAAAACTAAGAAAAACTAATTTTCTTATATAAATAATAATATAGAGATGACAAAGTAATCTTGATGGGGGCGAAATGTTAGAGCCGGAGTCTTTCATCACTCCACTTAGAGATGGAAGCTCTGTTATGGGAAATGTCAGAACTTCATAATCGTCGAATTGACTGCCAGACTTTCCATATAGACTGCACGGAACTTAACAATATTATTCCTTACTCGGACGATTAGCCAGCCCTTTAGACACAAATACAAGATTACCAGCTACTATGTGGGCAGTTCCCAGGTTTCTCGTTGTTATTCATCACGCGTACGGCGAATACATTAGCAAACAGTTTGGCCCCCAAATCTCGTACTTTTTTATATGATTTCATTTTGTAGACTCGTTTGCTTTAAATTGGTTACCCAATTTAGGAGAGAACATCTAATTAATGTGTGGTATACAAAAAAAAACAATAATATAAATTGTTGGGGTAATATTATTCCCTTAGCGGCTGGCCATAGCTAGACCAATGAGACATAAACAAACTCCATAGTTGAATGTGTAAACCAAGGTCAGAGCTGGGGACACGCCGCCAAGCCGAGACCATAGCCGATGTAGAGTGAATATCCCCCTTAGCTAATTTAAATCTGAAGAGATAAAAACAAATACCTTAATGAATTAGGGAAATATTCTTTCAGGTAAGGGTTGTTGGTCAATAGTGACCTCTACAAAGACCTCACTAAATACCCTTGCCATACGATGGAAGATGTTCTTTCTAAGGCCTAGACACAGATAAAGTGGGAAGAGGACCCCACCTATCAAGCTCACGTAGCTCCAAAGGCTAGTACTAAGATTCAGAGCAAGATAAAGCCCGTAGCAGACACATGGACCGACCCCAAGGCCAAACGGGAGCTAGAAGAAATAGTAGAATCCCGCCAATTCTTGGGCTATGTCCATGGCAGTAGCTAGCAAAGAAGAGCATGTGGCTTTACCCAAGCGAGTCAAAAATATATCAACCGTAACTCCAACAGAAGTAGTCGCGAAGTTAACGCGTTTCAACAAAGACGTCACATGGCCACCTAGGCCACAATCTCTCACCCAAACCAAAGGAGGAAGTTCTGAATGTTGTGGTTTCCAACAAACTATGGCTATCGGACTAGGAATTGTGCTCTGCTAAGGCAAGAGGTGAAAAACCTCCTAGAATAGGGCATTCTCAAGGATTTTATTGCAAAAAGGAGCACCGAGATAACTCAGCAACACCAGTCTAGTCGTCCAGAACACTCAGAAGAATCTTCCCTAGAATCACCTAAACATACTAGGGTGATCAAGTCAATCTCAGGAGGATTCGAGGACCAGAAAAAGGCACGGGCCCATCCTCCATAAGGAGTCTTTTGCGTTTCAAGGGAATCAAAGAGCAAAGCATCAACAAAGACAGGAATATGCTTCACTCCCTTTTGTGGTGACAGAGGAAGGCCTACTCACCACGATGCCTTGGTTGTATCCCTAAGTATGACTTCCTGCATTGTTAGAAGGGTCCTCATCGATAGCGGAAGCTCGGCCAGTATTCTTTTTGCGCAAGCTGGAAAGGAATTGGGGATCCTAGATTCGGACATCATACGAAGATCAAGCAACCTGGTCGGTTTTAGTGGAGAGAAATTTCAAACCATCAGAGAATTTACCCTAGGCGTATGGGGAGCGAAAGTCCACCAACAAACCAGATTCACCATCGTAGATTGTCCATCGGCATACAACGCTATCATGGGAAGACCATGGATCCACGCGATGAAGGGTGTTCTTAGCACCCTACACCAAGTCATGAAATTCCCGACCTCTTGGATAGTAGAGAAAATCAAAGGAGAATTGCAAGATGCTAGGTCCTGCTACGAGGTTACCCTCAAAAGCACACCAACGTCTTCGACGCGGGTTTTGGCTAAGGTCAACACCAAGGACGAGGAAGCAAAGATCGAACAACTGGATGAAGTCTCCTTGCTCGAGGGTGATTTCACCAGGAAACTGAAGATCGATTCACATCTCTCCTTAGACTTTAAGGAAAGGCTGATAGGTTTCCTTCGATCTAACCAAGATGGCTTTTCTTGGCCGCATGCGCCAGGAATCGAATCTAGCATCATCTCGCACAGACTAATGGTCGCCCAAACATCCCACCGGTGAAGCACAAAAGAAGGAAATTTGCCCCAGAAAGAGACGCCATCGTGAATAAGGAAGTATGCAACCTCCTCGAGGTAAGATTCATACGAGAAGTGTGATATCCCGAATGGTTAGCCAACATGTTAGTCATAAGAAAGAAGAATGAAAAATGGAGAGTCTGTATCGACTTCACAGATCTTAACAAGGCTTATTTGAAGGATCATTTCCCTCTCCTACACATCGATAAGTTGGTCGACACCACTGCATGGGCACCAGCTCATGAGTTGCATGGATGCTTTTAGCGGGTACAATCAGATCATGATACACCCTAGTGATCAAGAGAAGACGACGCTCATGATGTCCGAAGGGATCTATTGCTATAAAGTCATGCCTTTCGACCTCAAAAACGCCAGGTCCACCTAACAAATGCTGGTCAACCAGATGTTTGTCGAGCATATTGGTCAAACTATGGAGGTGTACATCGACGATATGCTAGTAAAGTCTTTTCTAGCAGAGGACCATATTTTACACCTACACCAAGCCTTCGACACACTCTGGAAATATAAGATGAAGCTCAACCTATCCAAGTGCTCCTTTGGCGTGAGCTTCAGGCAGTTCTTAGGATACATCATTACTCATCGGGGAATTGAAGCTAATCTGGAACAAATAAGAGCGATCCAAGGGATCCCCACGCCACAAACTCTCAAGGACATCCAGAAACTAACGGGAAGAGTGCCAGCCCTTAGCAGGTTCATTTCAAGGCTATCGGACAAGTCGCACCCTTTCTGCGAAGCCCTCAAGAAGGGAAAGGAGTTTGTATGGGACGAAAAATGTAAAGAAGCCTTGGTGGCCCTTAAAGATTAAATATCCACACCGCCATTGCTATCTAAGCCTAAAGACAAAGAGCTCCTGCTATTGTATCTCGCCGTCTCCGATCACGTTGTTAGTGGCGTACTTGTAAGAGAAGAAGCCGCCATCTAGCACCCTGTTTACTACGTTAGTAAATCGCTTATGGATGCCGAGACGCGGTACAGTCACCTGGAGAAGTTAGCCTTAGCCTTGGTTGTAGCCGCCCAAAAACTAAGACCATACTTTCAAGCATATTCAGTCGTGCTAGTAACCTCAGCCCCTATCAAAGCCGTTCTGCACAAGCTCAAAGTGTCACGAAGGTTAGCCAAATGGGTCATAGAGCTGGGGGAGTTCGATGTAGTCTTCAGACCAGCCACCGCTATAAAAATCTAGGCGCTGGCAGATTTTGTATCGGAATTCACACCCACTATGGATCCGTTGGTGAAGGAGGAGGTACAAACTCTAGAAGCCATAAGATCATATGGAGAATGGACATTGCATTTAGATGGTTCTAGAAACGCTAGGGCAACACGCCTTGGAATCGTATTAACCTCACCCCACGACGAGAAACCATTCCAAGCAGTTCGGTGCAAGTTCAAAGCTACAAACAACGAAGCCGAGTACGAGGCCCTTATTGGTGGGCTCACATTAGAAAAGGAGTTGGGAGCTCGAAAGATTGCAGTCTATAACGACTCGCAATTAATCATCAACCATATCCACGATGAATATCAAGTCAGGAACGCAACCATGGCCAAATACCTCACGATGGCCAAGGGACTCATAACAGATTTCGAAGAGTGCAAACTGTACCAAATCCCATGAGAGGAAAACAGCCACGCTGACTCATTGGCTAACCTTGGATCTGTGTTACAAACTACCGAGAATATCGATATCCCCATGCTAATGCTACAATGGCCTGCTATTGCTAAAGAAAAGCTCGCCGCAGAAGTAAAAACAGACAATGGCATTACCCAAGGGTCAACTAAGCCGACATATGATTGGAGAACATTGATAATAGGATACGTCAAGAATGGGACCCTACTAACCCTACTAGAACTCAAAGCCGAATGCATCAAAATCAAACAATAAGCTGCAAGATATTGCCTAGTCGGTGGAAACCTCTATCGACGATCCTTCATGGGACCATTGCTAAGATATCTTGGGTGGCCCGAAACAAGGCTCGCTTTAGAGGAACTCCACGAAGGCACTTGCAGATGGCACTCGAGGGGTAGGAGCCTTGCCTTAAGAATGCAGAGAGCAGGATACTATTGGCCAATGCTAACCAACGATGAAAAACTTAAGGTACATAATTTCGAGCAATGCGAGATAAATACTCAAGTGTCTAAGCTCCCTCCCGAGAATCTGAAGCCAATAGGTGCATCATTGCCTTTCACGATGTGGGGCATGGATATAGTTGGAAAATTTGGTATGGGGCCTTCACAGAAGGTTTTTGTGCTCGTGATGACGAATTATTTCACCAAATGGGTGTAAGCAGAAGCACTGAGCCAAATCACAGACATCTAAATACGGAATTTTCTTTGAAAGAGAATCATTTGCAGGTTTGGAGTGCCCACGAGATATTCACAAACAACATGCCCCTATTCCCAAGCAATGCTTTCAAGGAATTCTGTGATACGTGAGAGATTAAACTCAGCTTTGCCACACCCCGTCATCCACAGTCAAATGGCCAAGAAGAATCAACTAATAAGACAATCGTCAAAATGCTAAAGAAAAAGCTAGATTTGAAAAAAGGATTGTGGGCCGATAAACTCCCTGGTGTATTATGGGCATACCGAACAACCACCAAGTCCGCCACCAAGTCCATCTAATGTGAACGGGTTCCTAAAAGCCATGGTCATAATGCCTTGGAGAAATGCGGACGAGATCCTAATGGTGGTAGATGCAATGCATCAAAACAATGAGTTAGCAAAACTAATGGAACATGTGCACGCCTTTCCATCCTAGTAGCTCATAGAAAAATTAAAAACTGGTCGGTAACAATAAAGCAAGCAAAAACTCAGAGAAAAAGTGTCAAAAAGGCTATGTGCCGAGTGACTAAATGTCCAAACAAGCAGGTGTGCCCAGAGGCCTAGTGCCCACCGAGTTCACATAACTCACCAAAGGCTAGTACCGCTGATCACAAACACTAACTTAGGAACCATGAGTCCAGATAAGGCAGGTATGCCTAGAGGCCTTGTGCCCACCGAGCTCCCGATAAATAATTTTTAACTAACGCTTATGATTTTCTAGTTGTATTTATTGCAGAAAACAAGCTAAAAATATTTGTGCGCTCAAAAGGCAGGAAAAATATTTAACATATTGACAAAAAAAAAAATAAGAAGCAAAAAGAGTTCTTCAAGCCCCTCATTCCACATTCGACTCCGGGGTCTCTCTAGAGGGAGCAGCTCTAGTTGTCTTGTCAGAGAGCAAGGACATCAAGGTCACAGATTAATCAGGAGGAGCCAATCCAGCCTCTTTGGCTCGCAGAGAAGTCTCCCGGTGGTAGGTACCCTCAATCTTCTCCAGGTCCCACCTCAGATGGTGACCTAGAATAAGGTCTCTAGCCATCTCCCAACGAGCGATGGTGTCATTACTCTCATAAGATGAGTCCACCTGCCGTTCCAGAGATGAAACCTGCTGGTAGTGTTAAGAAATCTCATTTTGCTTCCCAACCAGAAGGTTCTCTGCATACTCACCCCTGAGTTTGGCATCCTTAAGCCTCGTGGTTGCATCCGCAAACTTCCTACGCTCCTTGGCTACCTCTTGGTCCAAGGTTCTCAGCTTGGGATCCAGCTCTGAATCCTGAGGCGAACCCCTAGCGCTCTGGTCCTCATGAACAAAGATGGCCGCCGCTAGCTGCAAAAAGATAATCAAAAAACAAAATTCCTGACTACTAAGGCTATAATAAGGATAGAAAGGAGAAAAACCTACATGAGGTCAGAGTAAAGGTCCCGATAAGAACGGCATGGTTCCTCTATCATGCCCGAGAGATCATGTGAGCACAACCTCTCCCCGAGCGTGTCCCCTTCCGACAGGCCAACCTTGGGATAACCCCTAGGTATTTTGGGAGTCGGGAGCAAAATAGTCTCAATCCCTCTAGGAGCACCAAAGTAAGAAGGCTGAGGAACGTTAGCGTTAGGAGACACAAGTCCTTGAAGTCTAGCTCTAGCCACAAGGGCTATCTATACAATAAGAAATATTTCCCTAATTCATTAAAGTATTTGTCCTTATCTCTTAAGATTTAAATCGGCTAAGGGGGATATTCGCCCTACCTTGTCTATGGCCTCGACTTGGCGGCGTGTCCTCGACTATGGCCTTGGTTTACACATTCAACCAGAGAGTTTTTTTTATGTCTCCTTGGTCTAGCTATGACCAAACGCTAAGGGAATAAAATTACCCCCAACAATTGCCCCCCCCCCCCACTCTTCATTTTGGACGTGTGGAATTTGAAGAGTACATCCTTTCTTAACAGATTTCGATTCATACCTTAGTTGGGTATCGACTTTGTAAAAAGATGAAAAGAAGAGTGTAGCTTTAGCCATGGCACTTGTTTGTGTCGCCAGTTCGCGCTTGCTATGGCTTCATCCTTGGTGAGTGTCAGTATCACTAGCGGGCTGCATCTTTTAGATGAACTCTTGGATTGAACTTCATGGCGTGATTTTGGCTTTATCTTTTTGTCTTTGGCCCATTATCACTAGGGTTAAATAGGCGGAAAAGTGAAGAGTCTTGGTCATTTTCATTTTTCCTCTTGCCTCATAGTCAGATTAGGGATTTCTCTTAAGAAACCACCACATCCTCTACTCCTTCTAGTATGTCCTTGGCATGTTCCCCGTAGATCTCGCTTTGTTTTACCCTTAGCAGTGATTACGTTGATGCGATGGTAGAGGATCCTCGATTTTGACTTAGGGTTTCACTGTTGATGATCTTTTCCGAGGATCTTTGATCAGGTTCTAACCATTTCCCTTTCGATCTACGGACTTCTAACGGTTTCCATCGTTCGCATCTCTATCGCTTCAACTTCTGGCACTAAGGTAATGCTTTTTTGGTCCTTCTCTTATATATTGTCGGAGCTTTCTTTGAGGTTTTGGTTGAAGTCCTTTAAAAAGACACAACCTTTTTAGAATGCCTTCAAAGGCTTTAGTAGATCCAACCTGCCATCAGTCCTTAACCAAGAGTCATTGAATGAAGCGTGAGTTCTCTTTGACCTTCTGCTGAGCCTCCCACTCAGATGTGCCAATGCTAATCAGAGGGCTGCTGATTGTGGTCCTTCATATATTGCCATCTATGAAGTTTATTTAGAAGCTGGGTATTGCCTTCTCTAGTGGTGGCAATGGCTAATAGGTTAGGGATATGCCCTAGCCAATTTTATCCTCCAATCTTCCGTCTCCTGACGTCTATCCAGGCTTTTTTGGAGTTAACCTCTATTCTGGTGGGAGTAGATGAGGTTCTATACACCTATTACTTCTTCTATTATCACATTGAACCTTTGAGGTATCACCTCCACACCAGAGTGGGCAAAGAAGTCTTGGTGAATGACAGGGCTCAGAGTGTTTAGAGGGCCAAATATGAGGCCTTCAAAAACCGTTACTACCTTCTCTCGTTGGGGGACAATCCATGATTCTTAACTTGCTGGGAACAAAAAGGTCTGTAGACTTGGCTTCATCAATTATTCCTTGATCTTGCTAACGCCTTACTTTGTGTTTGTTTTGTTGTTATACAGAAGTCAAGACTCAACCACCATAGTCAGGTAGACTAGGGGTGGAGGCGATCCTGAGGCTCCCTAGAAGCTGTAGGGCGGTGGACTTCTTTGTTACTGAGCACAGTTTAGGGTACACCTCTATCGTCGGTAAGCCTTCTGTGAATTATTCCTAGTTTCTTTGGCAGGTCGCCTCTCTCATTCGTTTACTTTACCCATTTCAGGGGCATACATGAGCCGAAGGACCAAAAACGTGGTTTCCGCATCTCTCAAGAAGTACATGGAGGCTAGCGCCAAGTTTGTGGACGTTGAATCCATCCCTGATGAAGTCACTCCTAAGGAGAGAGAGCCTTTAATAAAGAAAAGAGTCAGCGCTCTAGCCGCCTCCCCTGCCATAAAGAAATCTTGCTCTGTCAAGGAGGTTTCTTCGACTACAGCTTCTGCTGAGGCTCTGCTTCCTGATAGGATGCCTTTGTTGACTGCTTCTTATCTAGTAACTTGGCCGACATAATGGGCAAGCAGGCCTGTTTTGAGGAGGACCTCTTTTCCAGGGTTCTTGGAGTAAGTGTTTAATCAACTCTCCTCTAGTGCTTTGGATGGCTGTTGACTTCGATCTTCCTTGTAGGTTCTTGGTGCTATCCATATTAAGCATGTGAACATAGAGGCCCTGGAGGAGGAGATGGCCAACGCCCGACGAGCCAGTGAAGATTCCCTGGCAGAACTTACAGTCGAAAAGAAAAGGGCTGGAGTTCTGCAACAGGAGTCGAAGGTCAAGAGTCGTGAAGCCAAGAAGCTAAAGGAGGCGTTACTGAAGGCTCAAGGAGAGGTGAATCATCTTGCTGCCTTGGTAGAGGCCAAAACAAAGGAGGTGGACCGGGCTATAGCCAAGGTTGAGTTGGTCGAAGGCGTTACGGAAGTGAGAGCCAAATGGAAGATGGCGCACAAAGACTGGCCTTTGGACAATTTTGAGTTTGAGGTCCAAGAAGTGCGCCACTTGGTGTCCTTAGCCCTAGCTAAGGGCCATCCTGATTTCCCAACAAACACCCCACCCGCCCCCCGGAGAAGAGAAGAAGGAAGAAGAAGGCGCCCCTAAGGCGTAAAAATCATGTTCTTTTATTTTGATATGTACGCGTTGGCTCCTGCCAAAGTCTTTTTCCATCTTGTAAGGACCCTTTCGTGGGCATTGAACTCTTTCGGGCCTTCGTGTACTTGAACTAGTCTTCGAGCCAAAAGGCCTTTAAAACGTTTTTGCGTCCTTGAGACTCAAAACTTTAATTTTGATAGGCCCCCAGGGCTTTTATCCCATTTTCTGTTTAGATTCTTCTTATTGCTTTCATTCCTTTGACCTCTTACCATTCGATCATCTTCTTGGTCTATTATTATGATAGACATACTTTGTCGAGGAGACGCCGAATAAATATCGAGGTTTTGGCGAACCGCATCAAATGCCTTTGTAAGAGATATGTTTGTATTGACTTTTCTCCAACCTTCTTTCTGGGGATGTAGACTATGGCCTTTGGGTCCATATTTTAGGTGTATGATCCTTTCAGGCCCATGGCATAAATCAGTTGCTTGCGTTCCCTTTTGAGTTCGAAGGCTTTCTTGCCCTTTGGGCGTGACATTCGGACTTCTAGGGCTTGTGATCTTGGAAGGTTGAAGCACTCTTAGCTGTTGGTTCTAGTCGTGCTGCTAGGGCCTAGAGATTCGTAGCTTTGGAAGATCCAAGATCTTTCGTCGTTGAATTCGTCTTTGAGGGAGCATGGGGCACATGGCCCTAGTGGACTATGGTCTCTGGGTCATAACTAAGTCTGATTGTGGGGCATAAAGCCCTGCTGATCCATGGATTCAGAACCGTTAGACTATGAAAGTCTAGTACTGTAAGAAAAGGTCTTGCCAATTTTATACTTTATGAATCGCGAATTCATATGCACTTAATTGTTAAGCCTTAGGCTCGGTTTGATCATGTCTCATTAAATAGATCAGTTGGACCGTTGGTCTATGGGCATAAAGCCTTAGTGGGCATAAAACCTTAGTGGGCATAAAGCCATAGTGTGCATAAAGCCTGACTGGGCACAAGGCCTTAGTGGGCATAAAGCCTGAGTGGACACAAGGCTTGGGTGAGTTGTGTTAACTCAGTGGGCACATGGCCTCTGGGCACACCTAGCTGTTTGGATGTTTAGTCCCTGGGCGCATAGTCTTATTGACACTTTGTGTCTGAGTTTTTGCTAGCTTTATTGTTACCGATCGTTTTTAAGTTTTTTTATGAGCCACGTAGTAGGATGGGAAGGGGTACTCATGTTCCATTAGTTTTGCTAAGTCATAGTTTTGATTAATTGCATATACCACCAATAGGAGCCTGTCCGCATTTTGCCATGGCGCTTTGAACATGATTTTTAGGAGCCCGTTCGCATTAGATGGACCATAGTTAGGAGTTGGTCCGCATTATATGGATTTTTACAATGGTTAGGAGCTTGTCCGCATTGCATGGACCATGGTTAGGAGCTTGTCCGCATTACATGGAGTTTTAGGATTGGCTTGTTAGTCTAGGTTTAGATTGCCCGATTATCCTTGGTTATACTAACCTAGGTTTTCGTGGTCAACCCAGTCTATAACATTTAGGCTCGGTCTAGTTGTTTCCAGAGGCATTTAATTTATACCGGCTTTTCTTTAAAAAGAATTGCTTAGGTAATAAATCGCCTTGCTCCCCTGATCGGTATGTGTCATTGTTCTTCGAGGGCTGCTTTCTTCATGCAATGGCTTGGCAGAGATTGCCATGGCTACGACCATTTAGCGGGGCTTTGGAGAAATGGCTCTGAGGGTCGTATGGTAGCATGAGTGAGCCCGTTCCTGATCTCCTCTGATATCTCTTATTCTCCAAGGCACTGGGAACTTCAAGGATTGGTGTAGGGTCGATGGAACGACCTTCATATCATGTATCCAGGGCCTCCCCGTTATTGCATTTTATGCCGAAAAGCAATCCATATTGAGAAACTTGTTCCTTTGGTTGATGCCATTGGCGTATACTGGTATGGTTACTTCTCTGATGATTTGTTTCACTTCACCACTGAATTCGACTAGAGAAGTGAACTTTCTGGTTATCTCTTCTTCGTCCAGTCCCAAGCCTTCAAAGGCATTGGTAAAAATTATATTAGTTGAGCTTCCATTGTCGATGAGGGTACGCCTCATGAGGCAGTTCACAACTTTTAACGATATCACCAGGGCATCAATATGTGGAACTTCTTCTTCGATATTGGTGGCGAAGCTTATTACACCACGACTAACTTCGCGTTCTTTGCTAATTGCCATGGAATCTATTCCGTGGTGGATCTTGGCAGGGCGAGTGCTTCTCTTGGCATAAGAGATTGTCACTTCACTTACCTTTGACCCTCTGATGATGAATTTGATGACATGATCTTGCTCTTGCGAATCAGGCGTTGGTCCCATGGGGATGTCATTCTTGGTCAGTTCGTGATTGAGCGTCGTTTCTTTGTCCGAGAGAAACTCTCGTAGCTTCCTGAGCACCTCATTCACTTCGAGCCTTAGTTGGAAGCAATCCTCCGTTAGGTGATAGTGGTCATGTTGAAAATCGCACCATTTGGATGTGTCTCTCTTGTGCTGGGGGACCACATTTTTACCGACCACTTGACTTTTTCTGACAAGTGTCCCTGTTGGGTCACTATTTCAGCTGGGGATATCATCATGTTGGACATGTAGGGCCAGGTCATGGGCACACACTTCTCGTGCTCTGCTTTTGCTAAGGGCTTTGGCCATCCTTTGGAGCCACCTTTCGTGGAGTTTTCAGAACCAAGCTTAGTTTTAGATTTATCTTCCCTAGTGGTCTTTGAGTGATCATGCGCTTTGGGTTGGTTTTTTGCGCTAGTTGGGCCTGATAGGTTGGGTCCTCCTCCCATTTAATTTGGGCCCAAACTTTGGAGAATACATCCTCCATAGTGTAGTAGGGATATTTGGTAAGGTCCTTGTACAGGTCACCGTCGACCAACAATCCCTATCTGAAGGCTGAGATGGCCGTGGAGGTGACTCAGTTCGGAAATGACACTTTCTCTCTGTTTAATCGGTGGAGGTATTCCTTCAGGCTCTCGTCCGGGTGTTGCTTGATTCGATAGAGATCATCAGAAGTGCGTTTTAGAATTCGGCTCCTAGCAAACTGCTCGATGAAGCGGTCCATTAGCGTAGCGAAGGGGTTGATGGAGCCGTTGGCCAGGTTGGAGTACAACAGTAGTGCTAGGCATGTGAGGGTTGCTCCAAATCTCTTGCATATTTAGACTTCCACGTGCTCATAGTTGATAGGGGCGGTGAGCATGCGTTAGCGATACTGCGAGATGTGCGAATCTGGATCAGTGTTCCCATCGTATAGCGTCATTATCAGTCAGGCGAATCTCTTAGGGACTTCGCTAAGGGCGACAACATCGATGAAGGGCGCATCCACGTAGGAGTTGGGAGCGCTCTTGATGATCAGTGGAGCTATTCCAAACAGAGGCTTTATCATATTCTCCATGGCTTCCAGCCTTCCCGCCATCATGGCTTCTACATCGAGGGCCTCGTTAGCGTTTTCCTCGTAGGATCTGCTAGGGTCGTGGTGAGAGCCAGGGATTCGAGTTAGCCCTGAGCTTGAAGTCTGATGCGTCTGAGCCTCCTTAGTGACCTTTGTTGGCGTTTCGCCTATGGCTGCATCGATGGGACTCTCCTTTTGAACCTAGCACGCATCCCGTCGTCTTCTTCGTCAACATTGGACGTATGAGCATCTTTTTCTTCCGCCAAAGCTTTGTGAATCGCGTTCTCACCTTCTAGCTCATTTAGTCGAGCTTTGTTCTATCTTAGATTTGCCACGATCAGCTCGTACTCTTGAAGTTTGGCCGCGATCGCCGCGTCATCGGTTGTCCCGGGTGTTACCTCCTCGAGTTGAGTTGCAGCTGCTTTCTCGGATGTGGATTCGAGGTTTTTGCTACTTTTTGGGTCGGAGGAGCTGCTTGATTCGCTCATCTTGGTTCTTTTGTTCTTGTTAAAATCTCACCCTCCTTCTAGCGCAAAACTGTTTGGGGTTTTTTTTGGCGATTCTCAATGCAGAAGTATAAGAACAAAGGGTTTTTAAGAGACCGAAGAGATAAGTCAAAGAGATGTAAAACGATGCTTCTTTATTTATGAATAAGAGATCGATTACAATGTATGTGTGTGTTTGTCAAAGGTTTTCGGATCCTTGAACTAGGGTTCTTCCCTTTTTATTTATAGTTTTCGAATAAGAGTATTTCCACATTTCTTTATGGATAACTTTTATATTCGAGTCTATCTATACAATAAGAAATATTTCCCTAATTCATTAAGGTATTTTTCTTTATCTCTTAAGATTTAAATCAGCCAACATGGATATTCGCCTTACCTTGGCTAAGGCCTCGACTTGACGGCGTGTCCTTGACTATGGTCTTGATTTACACAATAAGCCAGGGAGTTTGTTTATGTCTCCTTGGTTTAGCTATGGCCAAACGCTAAGGGAATAAAATTACCCTCAATAAACGTAATCTTGTCGAATAAAGTGTTGGACTGTATTTATTTTTTATAAACGTTGTTTAGGGGTTTTTTGAGTGATTCTTTGTAGGAGGGAGAACAAGAAAAAAAAAGTATGTAAAAGATCCTTTATCGATGTTAAAGAAATCAATTACAATGAGTATGCTTCAAGTAATAAGTTTGGGATCCCTAAATTAGGGTTCTTCCTCATGTATTTATAGTATTTGAATAAGAGTACTTCCATATACTTAATGGATAACTTCTAGTTTCTAGTCTATCTATACAATAAGGAATATTTCCATAAATCTATAAGGTAATTTTCCTTATCTCTAATATTCAAATCATATAAGGAGAATATTCGCTCAGCCTTGGCTCATGGCCTTGGCGTGGCTACGCGTCCTTGGCTAAGACATTGGTTAACCTATTCAACCATGGGGGTCATCTATAATCCCTGTTCTAGCTAAGGCTAGGCCCTATGGGAATAAAATTACCCCTAACAGTTGTCCCCACTCTTCATTTTCTATGTATAGGATTTGAAGAGTAGATTCTTTCTTAAGAGATTTTGGATCTTTACCTTAGTGCAAGATAAGACTTGTAGGCTGAACAATCACGTTCGTGACCATGATCGTCATTGGTTAATGGTCGTTAGCGTTAATGGACCGCATTCACGGACATGTTTTTGGGCCGTAATCTGATAGCGGAGTCTGAATTCGTCTGACTCTGGCCCACCATAGATAGAGTTAGATAGGCGGGAAACTGGGGAGTCCTTGTTATTTTGGACTTATCAATTTTAGATTGTGTCAGGTCACATGCTCTTTCTCTCCCTGCAACTGTCATCTCCTTAGCGTCTTCGATGAGTTCCTTTGCTATTTTTCTTATAATACGTGTTCCTCTGTTCCTTTCTCTACAAATGCAAATCTTGTTGAGGAAATTTAAGGAAATCGTCGCGATGTCGACTTAGGTTTTAGTTTTATCGATCTTTTCGAGGTTATTGGTGCATGTCCTGACCGTTTTCCTTATGACTCGTAGATCTCCACCCTTTCATGTCGCTCGCATCTCTGACTACTCTGTCTTCTTTCCAAGGTAACTTCCTTCTTGACCCATTTCCTTTAGCTTGGACCTTTTTTAGGATCGCGATAGGGTTTTCTCTTTAAATAAAGTAGCCTTTTTTAGAATGCCTCCCAAAGCTATTGTGGATCTCGACCCCCCCCCCCCCCCCCCCCNCCCAAGAAAACTTAGAGGAAGTGTGGGTTCTATTCGCTTTGATGCCTAGTCTTCCCCTTCGGGCCCCTGGAGCATATCAAAGGGCCTTTGAATGTGGTCCTGAGGAGATCGCCATCTACGAGGTCTTCCTAGAAGCGGGATTCCCAAAAACCTTGCCCTCATTGGTCATTGAAGTGGTCAACATGCTGGAGATATGTCCCAACCAATTCTCTCCTTCCGGCTTCTGCTTCCTGACTTCTATCCAGGCCCTAGCAGAGCTCTAGTTCTTGAAGGTGGGTGTTGATGAGGTTATTAACTCTTATTACTTTTTCTTTTATAAGGATGAGCCTTAGAGGTACCTCCTCCACCTTAGGCACTGTAATGACCCTCGCGACCAGATAGCATTTTGCCAAGATGGCCGGTTAGTGTGAAGCGGAATGCCGAGTGTTAGTTGAGCTACTTAAGAGAAGCCAAAAGTTCTAAGTTGGATTTGGGAAGAAGTAGCGGCACGAAAGGATTCCTTAGGAAATTTAACGGATTGGAAATGCGACGATTAGACATAAAATGCCTTAGATGATCGGGAAATTAGTCGAGAAACTTATTCTTAAGCCAATGTAAGTAAAATGGCCTCGAGAATAAGTGACAAGAATATTCCCCAGAGAAAATTGAGTTTTCCTCGGAGAAATATTTTTCCGGACTGTTCGGTATGTTATCGATACGTTCGCATCCGAGAAATAATCGTCTCAACATGTTTGTAAGCAAGAAGCAGCGGCGTGTTCGGAACCAGGTGATGTAGCTGCCTGTTTCCTTAGCTACACACATGCCTTGCCAAGCATGCCAAACAAGCTGCCACGTGTCACCGAAAGAGGACATATCGGTGTACACATGGTTGACTCACCCTCAAGAAGTTGGTTACCTATATAAACCAGTGTTCCTCCACCCGAATGAGTTTTTGGAGAGTTTTTCTCGTGGAGAAGTGAATTGCTGCATAGAAATTCCTTGGCCGACGATCGAAAATTTCTTAAGTGAGTCGACTGATCCGAAACCGAGAGTACTCGTCTGCTTTCTTTTTTGTTTGTGTATCCAATCATACTCCTTGCTTCGAATTCCTCAGGTTATCACCAAGTCAGTTCCAAATCTTGGGGAGAAATTGATTGGAGAATCTCCAAGACCGGTAGTAGTTTCAGGAAGACTACTTGGGTATTCGGTAAGGATTTTCTGCAGTCCGATTTATCTGTTTATCCTTAGTCGTGTACTGAATTTGTTAGCTTTTGGATTTGCTCTGTTCAGGTCCGTTCCATGAGAGATTTTACTGGTTCAGTTCGTGTTTTCCCGATTGAAACTATTCTCTCGGTAAGATGGTGTTGAAACTAAAATCCTCGATCACTTAATTTCTAGGAATTGTACCATACCCGATTGTTTTGAACAGTGCACATGTACATGTTTCTAAGTTGGATCACGTTAGGTTCCAGTCTTTTCCGTGGCCAAACTCTCTCTGAATTACTAAGGTGAGTCGTAGTAGCCGTCTAGTTTTCTGAATGCGTTCGGTTGCACCACAAATTGTTTGATCGTTGGATTTAGTCCTTGATCATAAACTGTCTCGAACATGCTAAAACTAAGTGATGAAAATCACTTATTAAATCTATGGAATATTTATCTGAAGTTCAAACCGAACCTTGTAAAATACGTTAAGTATAAGAAACGTTTACGTAAGGAATAATCTAAGTGAAAATTATATTAAACCCTTAAGCTCACTGTCCATGTTCCCCGACGTCCGTGACTTGGTCGCTGTGTGGTGCCGCGTGGTCGGATCAAGGTCATGAAGACACAGAGAGACTGGTTCACTAGCATGGCAGTGTACTGCATGATGATGTAGTGTTGGGAGTTCCATGTCCCATGGCTCCTAGCGGAGGTGGAAATTTATTTACGCTAGTTCCATCTAGCCTTTGTGGTTTTTGGATTAGTATAAGTAATCTTGCGATGATGATGAGAATAATGGAAGTGAAGCATGTTAAAGACCCGGGCTATTTTCTTATAAATTTAAGTAGCGCGTTTTCCTCTTGAGTGCTTCGATATTTGTCGTGCAGGTTTGCGTTAGGATTGTATGCTTAGAGGATATGGGAATCAGACTCACTAAGTAAATTAGTTACTCAAAACTTTTTTGTGTGTGAAGGTGACAAATAGGCGGAGGTTTTTTTCGTTTCGGTGTAAAGGAACATCTAAGCCAACAATAGATTTTTGTTTCCCTTGCAACGAATCTTTTGATGTATATATGTTAATACGTTATTGGGCAGTAGGCCTTAGGACAAATTTTAACTTTCTGTAAACTATTAAAAACTGCTAAGTATAAAATATATAAAGAATACTTATAAATTACGAGTTCCATATGAAATTAGTCTTTTCTGGACGAACTAACCGTTAGCCATTGCTCGGACAGGTTGAAAATCCTAGAGTAAGGGTTAGCATGATATATGGTGAAGTTCGATAGTTGGTTCGAGGAACCCAATTTTTTTTTGGGAACCTCAGATCGGCCTTCCGAGGACATCATATGTGCCATTCTGGTAAGCAATGATCGAGGGTGTCACAAAGGTTGTATCGGATCATTGTTAATCGTTTCTTGAATGAGACTTGTTTCAAATATTTTTTGAGTCAAAATGAGTTGCACGGATAACGAGGAAAAATTGGTTTGTTCCTTTGGTAGGAATAGTTAGTCATGGGTTAAGATAACTTATCGTGATCTATGCTTGTAGATGTCGGCAAGACAAATTAGACGGGGTGGTGCGTATAGATCGATCTGTATCCCATTGTCTCTAGAGTCTTCACCACCACATTCACCTAGCATTATTGTGGAGTCCGACCCATCTGAGGGATCTTCGGAGCATGGTTCGATACCGATACATACCACATCAACTACGACAAAGATCTTACATACGATGCTCCTGACCATGGGGATCCATTTGTGGACATTTACCTGGTTCCTGAGCCTGAGCCTATGCCTGCCAAGGAAGATTTTGCAAGACCACCAGCAGTGGTACCAGCACCAACAAATCCTGTGTTGGTTGCGATTTTAGAGATTATGGCCGATAAGATCCGACTCCAGCAGAAGGTGTTACCAGCACAACGTCCTAGGACACAACCACCTGTAACAGCACCACGTTCTCTAGTGCCCGATCTTTTGAAGATCGTGATGCTGATGAAGAACTTGGGAACAACCAGATATCGAGGTGGGACCAATCCGTTCGAGGCAGACTCATGGCTACAAGACTTGGAGCAAAACTCTGCTGCGACTCGCAGTCCTGACGAGTACAACAGAGATGTGGCTGCATACTATTTAGTTAAGGATGCCATGAGTTGGTGGTTGAGCGTTGAGCGACGTTTTGGAGATAGACCTGTAACCTGGGATGATTTCTGTCGGGAGTTTTAGAAGAAGTACTTTCTGCCAGAGACATGTGACCGTTTGGAGATGTAATTCATGGAGTTAGAGCAGGGTGTTTATTTTGTGAGGCAGTACGAGGCGAAGTTCACTCGTCTTCGCCATTACATCCACTTCGAGTCACTAGATGAATCGATGATTATCCAGAATTTTCTTCGTGGACTTCACCCATCTATCCCTAGAAGACTTCGGGTTGTGGAGTTCACTTACTTAGGAGAGCTAGATGAGCGCGTCGTGAATGTTGAAGAGGCCATTGCTGCTGAGAGAGCTTCTTCTAGTCATTCTGCACCATCGAGACCCACTAATAGGCCAACGCAGACACCACTACATTCTTCCTCAGGAATTAGAGGGCGAGGAGGCATAGGCATACGAGGTGGCCGAGCTCGAGAGCTTAGATCAGGACCACCGACTTGTTATGCATGCGGGGAATCAAGCCATTACCCGTGAAATTATCCAGGTGTTGAATGTGTGGGATCATCAGCCTTGCAGCATGATACATGTTTTAATTGTGGAGAGTGGGGACACTATGCTACTTCTTGTCCACGTACCCATCCAACCCCATTAGCTCCGAGGGTACCAAGTGTACCACTCGTGCGCCCTTCCTTACCCTTACCCTTTCTTCTAGCCAAGCGTCAGGCTATAGCTGGTAGAGCCTATGGTTTGGAGTTGCATGGACCGTCGGGACCTACGAAAGGACCGATTACAAGTTTGTTCTCTTACTATTACGTGGTGCGTGAATTTTCTTATTTGTTGTTATAAAAAAGGAGTGTGTATTAAGGAGAGTTAAATTGGTCCCTAGGAACCTTATGCGTGGGCGGAGTTCCCGCCCACATTCTTTTCAATTCGAGAGCAACCCATAGTTCCGTAGCTCCTAATGTAGTTTCCAGGTTGGAAGGCGTGTTTACAATTTTGGAAATGAACATTCCTGTCCCAACCCCTGGAGATCAAATTTTTGAGACGAAGGGTTGTATTATTAGAGTACTTGTTGTCATTCAAGACATAATCTTTCCGGCCCATATGTTGCTGCTACCTTTAGAACGTTATGAAGTTATTCTAGGGATGGATTGGCTCTCTAGTTACCAAGCCCATTTAGATTATGGTCGAGGAAAGATATTCTTTGAAAGAGAGGCACAAGTTCCATTAGTTTACCAAGGGATTGCACCCAGTTCCAAGGCGTCTATTGTATCGGCTTTGAGAATCAAAAACCCACTCGAACAAGGGGATGAAGTGTATTTGATTACTCTAACCACAATGGGCGCAGAAGAAGAGAAGGAGCAGACCATGGAACATATTCCTGTTGTCAGAGAATATGAAGATGTGTTCAAACCCTTAGAAGGATTACCACGCTCTAGATGTAACCCAATCACTAAAACCTTATAACCTGGGTCCACTCCAATAGTCAAGGCGCCTTACCGAATGGCTCCGGTAGAGCTACCAAAACTAAAGCAACAGTTAGCAGATTTGTTGGAGAAAGGCTTTATACGACCTAGCTAATCACCATGGGGAGCACCCTATTATTTGTAAAGAAGAAAGATGGGAGCACGTGGTTGTGTATTGACTATCGCATATTCAACAATGTGATAATAAAAGACAAGTATCCACTTTCCATAATTGATGAGTTGTTGGATAAACTACGAGGTGCAAGCTAGTTTTCCAAGATTGATTTAGCATCGGGTTATCATCAAATTTCAATCTCAGATGTTGATATTGAGAAGACTGCTTTTAGGACGCGCTATGGACACTTTGAGTTTATTGTTATGCCCTTCGGTCTTACCAATGCCCCTGCAGCTTTCATGCGTCTCATGAACGAAGTATTCCGAGATTATTTGGATGAATTTTTTTATCATCTTTATTGATGACATCCTCATCAATTCACGGAGTGCGGAACAACACATAAGGCATTTACGACGTGCTTTGGAACGCTTTAGAGATCAAAAGTTCTTTGCAAAGTTTAGTAAATGTCAATTTTGGAAAAGAGAAGTTGGGTTCCTTGGACATCGAGTGCCAAACAAGGAGTAGCGGTAGATCCATAAAAGATTGAGATGATTAAAGAATGGCCACGTCCAACCTCTGTAACTGAAATAAGAAGCTTCTTAGGACTGACAGGTTATTACCGTAAGTTTGTTAAAGGGTTTTCATGCATCTCAAAGCCGTTAACTCGATGAACCAAGAAGGGAGTTGCCTTTGAGTGGAGTAATGAAGTAGAGGAAGCCTTTAACCAATTGAAGATTGCCTTAACCTCTGCACCTATCTTGGCGTTACCAATACCTAATCAGTCGTACATTATTTATACAGATGCATCTCGTGTCGGGCTAGGATGGGTGTCAACGCAAGAAGATAGGGTAACTGTCATGCATCAAGACAGCTACAAAACATAAAGTGAACTATCCGACCCATGATTTGGAAATGGTAGCAATAGTTTTTGCACTTCGAATTTGGCGACCTTATTTATATGGAGAGAAGATTCAAGTATTTACTGACCATAAAAGTCTCAAGTACATCTTCACTCAACCGAAACTTAACCTAAGATAGAGGCATTGGATGGAGTTTATCACTGACTATGACTTGCAAATTCAATATCATCCGGGGAAGGAAAATGATGTTGCTGATGCACTGAGCAGAAGGAAAGTTGATGTCGATACCGAGAAGGAACTCCAAAAGTTGGAAGCAGAATTCAAGATGATCAATATATCAGCCTTGAAAGGAGAAGAAGGAAAACCCTTGGGACTTCAAGCGATGAGTCAAGTAGGCCTACTTCATCGTATCTGAGAAGCACAAATGAGAGATCTAAACCTAAGGAAGGTTCGAGAGGAGTAAGATGAAGAAAGTTCAGGCGGATATCCAGTTGCTAGTGATGACACTTTATTACTTAATGGTCGAATAACTATTCTTAAGGGATAGGGTATTCGAGAAAAAATTTTTAGAACGGCACACCATTCACTTCTGAGCATTCACCCCAGAAATAAAAAATGTATCGCGAAATCAAGAAGTATTACCATAGGCCGAGAATCAAGAGTGATGTTGCAGCCTGGGTTTCACAGTGCCAGACTTGCCAGAAGATCAAAGCTGAACATCCGGTTCTAGGAGGTTAGCTGCAAAGCCTGCCAATCCCGGAATGGAAATGGGATGTTGTAGCCATGGGCTTTATATTAGGGTTACCTCGAGCACCTGAACGTGGGAATGATGCAGTGTGGGTCATCATGGATCGCTTAAATAAGACTGCTCATTTTCTACCGATGAAGATCACTGATAAAGTGGAAACCCAAGCAGAGCTGTACTTGGAAGAAATTGTGAAGCTTCATGGAGTACCTGCCAATATAGTATCGGACCGAGACCCTCGTTTTACGGTAGAATTTTGGTAAGCATTCCAACAAGTCTTAGGTACAAACTTGCACATGAGTATTGCTTTCCATCCAGAAACCGATGGCCAAACCTTGAGAACAATAAGAACCCTTGAAGATTTTCTGAAAATTTGTATCATGGATTGGAATGGGCCATGGGATAAATTTCTACCACTGATAGAGTTTTCATACAATAATAGTCACCACTCAAGCATTGGTATGTCACGATATGAAGCTTTTTATGGGAGACCCTGTAGAACATCGATATGTTTGACGGAAGTTGGAGAAGAAGGGTATTTGGCCCAGATCTTGTAGATGAAGCTACGAAGAAAGTAAAAATCATCCAAGCAAACATCAAGAAGGCACAAGACCGCAAAAAGAAGTATGTTGACCACTGTAGACGAGAGGAAGTATTTGAAGTGAATGACATGATATTCTTGAAAGTGGCAGCACATAAAGGAAAGGACCACTTTGGAAAAGTGGGAAAGCTGGCAACACGCTACATCGAGCCGTATAAGATTGTCGGAAGAGTTGGAGAAGTGGTTTATCGACTACAACTTCTGGTGGACATGCCTATGCATCCAATCTTCCATGTGTCCATGTTACGCAAGCATATACTGGATCCAAATATGGTAGAACCACAATCTCCCGAGAATCTACAACCCAATCTTACATATCCGGAAGGACCCCTGCGAATAGGCGAACGACGTACTACATGACTTGAGAATAGGGAGATCCCTCAAGTTCAAGTGTTTTGGGAACATAGAGTAGTTGTAACATTGGAAGAAGAGGAAAACTTTAAAGCCAGCAATCCTGAACTCTTTATAGACGCTTGACTTGTTTAATAAAGTTGTATATTATCCCTTATGAATTCGAGAACAAATTGTTTTAAGGGAGGGATAGAGTAATAACCCTCGCAGCCAGATAGAATTTTGCCAAGATGGTCGGTTTGAGTGAAACAGGAAGCCGAGTGTTAGTTGACCTACTTGAGAGAATTCACAAATTCTAAGTTGGAATCGAGAAGAAGTAGCAAAACGAAAGGATTCCTTAGGTAATTTAAGGATTGGAAATGCCGACGGTTCGACATAAAATGCCTTGGATGATAAGGAAATTAGTGGGGAAACTTATTTTTCAGCCAATGGAAGTAGAATGGCCTCGGGAATAAGTGGTAATAATATTCCCCGGAGAAAATTGAGTTTTCCTCGGAGAAATATTTTTTTCAACTGTTCAGTATGTAATCGGCATGTTCGGATCCAAGAAACGATCGTCTTGGCATGTTCGGAAGTAGGAAGGAGCGGCGTATTCGGAACCAGGTGATGCAACTGCCAGTTTCCTTAGCTACTCACCTGCCTGTGTGCTAGCCTGCCTGGCCAAGCATGCCAAGCAGGTCACCACGTGTCACCGAGAGAGGATATATCCGTGAACACATGGTTGACTTACCCTCACGTTGTTGGTTGCCTACATAAACTAGTTATCCTCCATCCGAACGTGTTGTTGGAGAGTTTTTGTCATGGTGAAGTGAATTGTTGCCGAGAAATTTCTTGGCCGACGATCGGATATTTCTCAGGAGAGCAGACTAATCCGAAACCATGAGTATTCGTCTGCTTTCATTTCCGATCATGTATCCAATCATACTCCTTGCTTCGAATTTCTTAGGTTATCACCAAGTCAGTTCCAAATCTTGTGGAGAATCTGACCGGAGAATCTCCGAGATTGGTAGTAGTTTCAGGAAGACTACTCGGGTATTCGGTAACGATTTTCCACAGTCCAATTGATCTGTTTATTCTTAGTCGTGTACTGAATCAGTTAGCTTTCAAATTTTTCTCTGTTCAGGTCCGCTCCGTGAGAGACCTTATCGATTCGGTTCGTGTGTTCCCAATAGCAACTATTCTCTCGGTAATATGTTATGTGGAAACTTAAATCCTCGATCAGTTCATTTCCAGGAATTGTACCGTACCCGACTGTTATGAACCGTGTGTGTGTACAGATTTTTAAGTTGGATCACGCTCAGTTCCAGTCTTTTTTGTGACTAAACTCTCTCGGAATTCCTTAGGTGAGTTGTAGTAGCCGTCTAGTTGTCTGAATGTGTTCGGCTGCACTACAAATTATTTGAATTTGATTTAAACCTTGATCATGAACTGTCCCAAACATGTTAAAACTAAGTGATGTAAATCACTTAGTAAACCTATGGAATATTTATCCGAGGTTCAGACAAAACCTTGTAAAATATGTTAAGTATAAGAAACGTTTACGTAAGGAATAATCTAAGTGAATATTATACTAAACCCTTAAACTTGGAGTCCATGTTCCCCGACGTCTGTGACTTGGTCGCTGCATGGTGGGCGTGGTCGGATCAAGGTCACGAAGACACGGAGAGACTGGTTCGCTACCATGGTCGTGTAGTGCATGACGATGCAATCTGGGAGTTCCATGTCTCATGGCTCCTACCGGAGGTGGAAATTTTTATTTATGCTACTTCTGTCTAGCCTTTGTGGTTTTGGGATTAGTATAAGTAATTGTGCGGTGATGATGGGAACCATGGAAGCGAAGCATGTTAAAGACCTGGGCTATTTTCTTATAAATTTAAGTGGCGCGTTTTCCTCTTGAGTGCTTCTATGTTCGTCGTGCAGGTTTGGGTTAGGATTGTTTGCTTAGAGAGTATGGGAATCAGACTCACTGAGTAAATTAGTTACTCAAGGCTCTTTTGTGTGTGCTAGTGATAAGTAGGCGGGGGTCGTTATTCGTTTCGAGGTAGAGGAACATCTAAGCCATCAATAGATTTTTGTTGTCCTTGCAATGAATCTTTTGATGTATATATGTTAATACGTTGTTGGGCAGTAGGGCTTAGGAAAAACTATGACTTTCTGTAAACTATTAAAAACTATCAAGTACAAAATAGATAAAGAATGTTTATAAATTACGAGTTCCATATGATACTTGTCTTGTCTGGACGAGCTAACTATTAGCTATTGCTCGGACGGGTTGAAAAGCCTATATCAAGGGTTAACATGATATATGGTGAACTTAGATAGTTGGTTTAAGGAACCTGAATTTGTTTTGGGAACTTCGGATCGGCCGTCCGGGGACATCATATGTACCATTTTGTTCAGCAATGATCGGAGGACGCTAAGGAGGCCTTGGTTGATGATTGGCCTCACCAGGTGCAGAGGCCAAAGGATAAGGCTTTCAAGGACCACTTCTTCTTCCTTGCAGTGTGGGTAGACCCATGGTTTAGGATGCTCAGGGCTTGCAGAGGTCCGTAGATATGATTATGTCAATAGCTTCATTGCCTTGCTAACGCCTTACTTTTGCGTTTGTGTTGTATTTATGCAGGGGTAAAGACTTCAGCTCCAGAGACAGGCATGCAAGGAGCAGAGGCGATTCTTCGCGTTCCCAAGAGCTTTAGGTCCGTAGATTTTGTAGTCAACGAGTTCATCTTGGGATTAACCTCTATCTTCGGTAAGCTTTCCACCATAGTGAACATCAGTCCATTGAGGAGGTTGCATTATGCTGATTTTCTCTGTTGCCCTAGGTGTGGGTATGAGCAAACAAACTAGAAATGTGGCCTCTGCAGCTCTTTAGAAATACTTGGCTGCCAATGCCAAGCTGACTGATGTAGAGTTCAACACTAGCGACGTTGCTGCCAAGGAGATTAAGCCCCCATGAAGAGGACGGATAAAACCCCAACTGCCTCTCCTTCTGTAAAGAAGGCTCGCCTTGCCAAGGACGCCCTTAAGACTCCAGCCTCCACAGAGTTCCCTGCCTCCCAACAAAATTCCCTGGTTGATCTCTTTTTAGCCATTGACGTAGCTGATATAGTGGCCAAACAGGTTTATTCTGAGGAAGACCTCTTTTCCAGGGCCATTAGGGTAAGTAGTTGTTAGCTTCAGCTGTTTGAGACTTTAGGAGTTTATTTACTTCCATCTTTATTTTCTTGCAGATTCTAGCTGCTATCAATCTCAAGGATAGAAATGTGGTAGCCGTGGAGGAGGAGACCACCAAGGATCGGAGAGCCAGTGAGGATGCCTTGGCAGAACTTTCAGTCGAGAAGAAAAGGGTTGATATTCTGTAGAAGGATTCCTAAGCTTGGGCTAAGGAGGTCAAGGAGCTGCGGGAGGAACTGAAAGCTGCTAAGGATGCGCTGGAAAATGCTCAGGGGGAGGAGACTCGCTTGGAGGCCATGGTGGAGGCCAAGGCCAAGGAGCTGGAACGGGCTACCACCAAGGTAGACGTCACGGAGGGTGTTTCTGAGGTAAAGGTCAAGTGGGAAATGGCCAGGGATTATCTGCTCATATTGTATAATGGCTGGCCCTTGGCCGCCTTTGATCAAGAAGTCCAGGAGGTGTGCCTTATGGAGGCGCTGCTTAAAGTCGAAACACCTCCACCTATGGAGGTGACATTGGTTTACCTGGCTTCTGGTCAACCTGATTTCCCAAGTTTCGAGGATCCTCTCGTTGCGAGCCCCCCCCCCCCCCACAAAAGAGAAAAGAAAAAAAAAAAAAAAANAGAAGAAACATTTGCCCTCATAGCATAAAAAATTGTTTTTTTATATTATGCACTGAGCGCGTTGGCTCTTACCAATGTCTCTCCCCTTGTAATGGCCCCTTTGTGGGTGTTTGAGCATAGAGCCTTCTTGCCCCCATTCTGGTCTAGGCTACAGGGCCTTTATACTCTTGCTTCAGCCTTTATGGCTGAAAAACTTTATGGTAATTGGTCCTTAGGGTATTTTTACTCTTCCCTTTTTTCTGATGCGCTGAATTTTTCTTCGGCGAACACTTTCTAATATCCCCTGATGCCTTGTTGGTAGAATTTCTCTGGGCCTTCTATTGATCGTCTAAAGATTTAGACCATGGACCCCAGGTGTAAATCTATAGAGGTTGATAGTTGGGTATTCTTTGGATTAACGTTAAGCTTGTCTTTGGCTCTGTGGATTATTATCTTTTTCAGGCGTTAGATTTATAAATCCTTAGATCCTTCATCCAAGCCCTAGGTTACACAGCCCTGGAGAACCAAAGGTTCGTTATTGGCAGACTATTCAAAGTCATACCATGGGGCATGTGACCCTAGTATACCATGGTATCTAAGGCGTAAGATTTATAAATCCTTAGTAAACCATGGTATAGGTCTCAACACTTTTACACTTGAGAGTAGCGAGCTCAGGTGTTTAAGTGTCGTAATGTAGTCTTGATAGCGTATGATCAAGTATGAGTACATAGATCTTGTGGGACTCTTGGTCTGAAGGCATATAGCCTAGGTGGGCACATAGACTTAGTGAGTTTTGTGAACTCGGTGGGCACTAGGTCTGTGGGCATACATGCCTTGTTTGACTCATGGTCCCTAGGCTAGAGTCCATGATCAGTGGTACTGGCCTTTAGTGAGTTTCGTGAACTCGGTGGGCACTAGGCCTGCGGGCACACGTGCCTTTTTTGGACGTGTGGTCCCTTAGGTGGGTTGCCTTTGTTTTGTGGCCAATATTGTTACCGTACGATTTAAAGATATCTATGGGTGGCGTGCTAGAATGAACATGGGTGCACATGTTCCATATGCTTTGCTAACTCGCGTAGTTTGGATACCTTGCATCCACCATCACTAGGAGCTCGTCCCCGTCTTCGCATGGGTTTCAGCCATGGTTTTAAGAGCCTGTCCGCATTAGATGAACCATAATTAGGAGTTTGTCCGCATTCTATTGATTTTAAGTCATGGTTAGGAGCTTGTCCACATTTCATGGACCATGGTTGGGAGCTTGTCCGCAATACATGGATTTTTTATGGAGACTTTGGCCTTGGTGGATTAAGGGTTGTACCCTCCCCCCCCCCACCCGAAAGAAGAGTCGCAAGTATCTGTAATGCTTGCGGCTTTCTTTTTAAGGATTGCCAGATTTCCCTGGGTCGATTCCCACTAGGGTTTCGTGGTCAACCATGTCCATAGCGTTGTTGGTCGTGTCTAGTTGTTTTTAGTGGCGTTTAGTTTGTACCTATGC
Source organism: Anastatica hierochuntica (assembly GCA_900406275.1). Taxonomy (NCBI): domain Eukaryota; kingdom Viridiplantae; phylum Streptophyta; class Magnoliopsida; order Brassicales; family Brassicaceae; genus Anastatica; species Anastatica hierochuntica. The sequence goes on from OVAN01003683.1 coordinate 28,123, forward strand.
TTTCTCTTTGAAGAATAGCCGGGTACTAATCACTCTGTTATGAACCATTTAGTGGCTGCCATAACCAATAGCCCATTGGGCTTG
>OVAN01003684.1:0-28195 GCA_900406275.1 Anastatica hierochuntica
AATTAGAGACGAATAATTCCGTCTCTACCTGTCTGTTTTCTTGTAGTGAATATATATTAGGTGTTAGTCGGTGCCTTTCAAGAGCATGGTTTGTTTTAGGACACTTTATTCAAACAATTGAGTGTTTTTGTAATTACATGTTCTAAAGCATATTTCCTTGCTTCACGTCGTCGAGTAACTTAATTCAAATAATTAAGTATTTTTGGGGTTCACTTTATTTGATGAGTTCTACTTCTATTTTCGTCATTGGAACAAATAACATTAACTTATGGTTACACTGTTTTGAGTTTCTATTTGATTTTTGACACATTTTTTCATTTTTCATTTTGAAAAACAATGCACGACAAATATATGTTTTTGCCTAAATTTCCTCATATTCATGGGTATGATACAGTTAAACAACAACTCATTTGATAAAGGAAACCACTTGAATCTATATTCTTTAAACAAAGATATGCAATACATGTGCAAAAAGATAGCATGAAAAAACACTCTTAGGCCACCATGAAAAGAACTTGAATTACAAAGAATCTATAGGAAATCTCAAAGAAAGAAGAAGAAACTAAGACGATCTAATTTTTCTTGGTTGATGAAAAACATTGATGATGTCGAGGCTGCGTAACAACTTTCATTCCTCCCAATTTTATTCAGCCACATGTCTTAGTCGATCCTCTAATCACCTTCTTCCACCTGTCTGCATCTTTTTTTATGTAACAAATCTCCTCTCCATAGACAACCTTGTCCTCAAGGTTGGAATATGGAACGCTTCTTGCTCAAGTCCCAATAGTATTTTCAAGTAATTTCAAATTATATTGGTTGTTCCAATTGACTAAGATTATTGTGGCAGATTTGCTTTGTCTTTGCAACATTTGACTTTGCAAAATCTTCTCAGATTCTTTGAAAAATGTGTCATCGATGTCTCGTGGAAACTCAGTAGGTGTACGCAACATTCCCAACTCAAAACTTATTCTCTTTCCTGCATTAATGTGGCCACCACAGCTACACGAGTTTCACCTTATGTTTTCAACGATGCCACACCTTAAAGTTAATTTCCAAAGTCTTACTTCCCATACTCTGTTTTGGAATATATAGACTGTCTTTTGATCAAAAAAAAAAAAAAAAAAAAAACTGTNGCGTTTGTCTCATTTTTGTCCCTGCGATCTTATTGTGTTTGACCTTGTATTTGAATCTCCAAGACTCCGAAAGTCATTTGTTGTCTTCCATTTCCAATGCTGGTAGAGTCACACTCGATCCAGAGATTATAGTTTCTGTAAAATAAATATCAAGAACACTGTAATGGAATATCCAAGATGGTCTTGCTTTTTTTTTGGTTTTTCTAGAGGAAATTGCTATGTATATGTGAATGTCGTGGAGGACTGTCGTGGTCAACACAAAAACAGCGTTTCCCTTACTTCTCCCTCTTCAACATGTAATTCCTCAAGTGGTATGTTACTCTCTAAACCTTTAAACGCAGGAGGTTCATCCTTGACAATCCAGCAAATGTATCATCTCAAAGTTGTACATATATATGTTCTCAGAGGATATTTTCCCATCCCACCATTTGTTAGTCTCTAGCTGCCTCTTATTACGACTAGGTGATGAACAGGAGTAGCAAAAACTCAAAAAGTATTTTCCAGAGGAATCCATAATCAAATATGAGTCACTCTTCTTGATATGATAATCAACATTGTTCACCATCCGCCTATCATGTGCGACTACTATCTCGTGCATCTCTTTTAGCCAATAAATTTTGCAAATATCATCCATCTTGTTCTTCCTTTTCTTCATAGAGAGTTTGATCAAAGCTCTTTTTCATTTCTGGATTGACATAGCTGGAAGATTGTAATGCATCTATTATACATGAAATACTTTTGAACTTAAAATGGCAACCAATGTTTTGAAACCCGACCCGGCCCGCGAACAGGATCCTCTTCGGGTCACCGGGTTTTCGGGTCGATCCGGATCGACCGCGGCTCAACATATTATTGAATATTTTATAATTATGTTATATATTATTTTGTAAAAATTTAAATATGCATATAAATTTTAAAAATTAGTGTCTAACAATAAGAATAAAATGATAAAGAGAAATGATAAATATAAATATTTTCTACAATACCTTGAAAATATAAAAAATAACCAAAATAATCTATTAAATCTTAATTCTCTTAAAAATATTTCAATTATATATTTTTCATTTTTTACTTTGAAACATATTATTTGTTTATTTTATTAACACATAAATATTATGTATTAACTATAAAGTTTAGAGCTAACAAAAAATAATATAATTAGTATAATTCTTTTTAAAATAATTAAAAAAGAAAAAGTCAATGATTTTGGTTAAATAACCGGGCGGGTGGATCACTGGATCAACCGGGTCGCGGGTTTTTGGAGGGTTTTTCCGGATTTTCCGGGTATTTGTCAAGCGGGTTTTGGAACTCAACCCGGACCGCATTAGTCACCGGGTCTCGAATCAACCGGTCGGACCGGGCGGTCCGGATCGGATTTCAAAACATTGATGGCAACTCTTAGCAAATTTCATTTTTTTCAAATAACCATTCTAGAGCTTTTCATCTTCTCAAACATATGGTGTGCACATTGATTAACAGTCTCCTCTATGTCTTTTGGAGACCATTCAACACTGTTCCACACATCAAAAACTGATAACACGTCCTATATAACATCTATAAAGCAGAAATTTGAGGCAGAGATGTGTACCTGAGCTTGCGATGTCAAGGAGCACAACCAGTGTACACCGTGGCGTGATTTCCATCTTATTCATGAATGACTTGATCCTGATCAACTTGCGCTATCGAAGGATCACGTGATGTCTTAACCTCCGTTTTTACCAACTCCTTATCATTAGAGATTAGATCGTCATCACCATCTAATATGAGAATCCTCAAATTCTTATGTCTCAAATAGTGATTTTTAGTTTCAAGCTCGTACAAACACAACCCCTTGAACCTTCGTTTCTCAACCTCTTCAATTGATATTTTCCGATCAACTTGCGCTATCGAAGGATCACGTGATTTCTCAACCTCCGTTTTTACCAACTTCTTATAGTTATAGATTAGATCGACATCACCATCTAACATGAGAATCCTCTAATTCGTCGCAAAAGAAACACATCCCTTTGAACCTTCGTTCCTCAACCTCTTCAACTGATATTTTTCTCAACCTTCTATAACATCTATAAAACAAAAATTTGAGGCAGAGATGTGTACCTGAGCTTGCGAAGTCAAAGGAGCATAACCAGTGACCACCGTGGAGTGATTCCCATCTTGTTCATGAACGATTTGATCCTGATCAGCTTGCGCTATCGAAGGATCACGTAATGTATCAACCTCCGTTTTTACTAACTCCCTTTCTTTAGAGATTATATCATCATCACCGTCTAACATGAGAATCCTCAAATTCTTATGTCTCAAATAATGATTTTGAGTTTCAAGCTAGTCGCAAAATAAACACAGCCCCTTGAACCTTCGTTCCTCAACCTCTTCAATTGATATATTCTAATGAAGCATGTTACTGCGAGTCGACAATGATGACTCTAGAAATGGAAATTACTCTCTTTTGCTTTCCTTGAGCGCAATAGCAAAAGCAATTCTTTCAGTTGTTTCCAGATTTCGAGTTGTGCGTCCGCCATTGACGTTGAGTTCTGAATTACTCTTAGAACATCATAAAAAGAACTTGAAATACAAAGAATCCACAGAAAATCTCAAAGAAAGAATTAAGATGAAGAAACTAAGAACAATCTGATTTTTTTGGCTGATAAAAAACGATGATGATGCCGAGGTTTTTAACAATCGCATAACAACTTTCTTTTCTCCCAATCTTATTCAGCCACGTCTCTTAGTCGATCCTCTAATCACCTCCTTCCATGTGTATAGGGTATTGGCGCTATAGTTATGCCTTGTTAGTAGTGAAATCCAAAAACTTAAGCATTTATTTTAGTCGTTCAAATGGATCATCGGCGATATGTCTATTGATACTCTAAACCTTTTAACATTTCAAGATTAATAAAAAACTTGGTTGGAAAAACCTTAGTAATCAAATTTAAATAAATATTTACTCTTAAATTTTAATAAAAGGTGGAGAACTAAAAATTTCATATTTTCATATTTAGAATCGCCGTTTTGTAGATTACCCATTGTAAAAAAAAGAGTTTTTTTTATTCATAAATGTTTTTAGTTAGTTGTATTGAAATTTTATAATAATTTTTTAAATTGGAATCCACAAAATCTGAAATTGTTTTGTTTACCTCAGCGGCCAACTTATGTCCTTATTCTTTTATGGTATATGATTTTGGCAAAGAAACAAAAAGAGAGATGAGAAACTACTTGCACTTTATGATCTCCCATTAAAGAGCTAACGAGAAATAGAGTTTGTGTAAGGTTTTAAACTTAAACTTTGATTCCTTGAACCTTAAGTTTTGCTTGATCTTTTGTTTTGTTTGCCTTAGAACTCGATTTAACTTGTCTCTAGATCTAATGAGCTTATGAAATCAAAGACACACGCTCTTTGTTTATCCGGAGTTCGCTATGCTACATCTCCGGGGGAAGAACAAAACTTCCATGTATTCACTAGATCAAGATCGATGAGTTAGTAGTGTTACAACACAAGAGAGATACTCACACTGCTTTTCTTTCTTGCATGTGGATTCAGAACTTGCTTAATCAAGTCCAATTAAGTAAGCTCAGGATTCAAAGAGATGGTGTCGATCTTGGACCACCAAGTAACAAATGATATGGCCGACGCAAAGGCAAAGGCATCAGAGCTAGCACAAGCTCTAATCACAAGAGAAAGTAACCTAAGATCCCACCGAAAACCATCGTGACTCTCTGTCTCTCTTCCTTGTACCTTCGTCTCTTTTCTCTTTCTTGCTATCTCTGTATCTCTCTCTGTTTCTATCTTGAAGAAAAAAGAATTGTAAGATTTTGTTATAACAAACTCTGTAACTCTTTAACGACGACGTTTGATGACTATGGCGGACTGGGCCTCGCCGATTGTGGCCCAGTAAGCAATTCAGTTTGGGTCAATTTTTTCTCAGACCAAACTAGACTATTTCTCCAAAACGACAATGCTCCACAATTTCCACCTTGTCATATGAGAAAACCACCAGTCTTCAGACATACTAAACCCTAATCGCCGCAGCCAAACTCTCCTCCGTTTATCCTCAATCTCCGTTAAAACCTTCACCCACCACCACCTCACTGTCATGGCTAATCGCGCTTCGTCCTCCAAGACTCCACGAAACTCGGTAAGCCTCTCTTGATCCAGACCTTTCGTCTTCTCAGTAACCCTGAGATCTGACCTGCTTTTAGCTCTGCATGTCACCTGATCTTACTTCCGATGACTAACCCTCCCTTATTTTTTTTGTGTGTTCTTCACCCTTTTCTAGCTCGTGAAAGCACTCAACAATCCATGGAAGAGTGGGATTCAGACTTCGTCTGTGTTAGGTAATCCTCTCTTCCTCCGGAAAAATCCTTAGTCTCTTCATACTTATCTTCAATGAGAATCGTAGGAATAGACAACCCCATTTCCAGAAAACTATAAACCTTTTTTGTCGATTCTTCCAGAAACTAACATGTTTCTTTCTTTTCACCTTTGATGCGAGATACTCAATCGACAGGAGCATCTCATTGGTGTGTGAGATAGGATCACAAAGAGACCCCAAGCGTTACGAGGCACTGCTCGAAGCTTTTACCAGGTAACGCTTTTGTTAGAAAATCGGAAGCATTTAGGCTAGTATGTATCTTCTGTAGATCCACTGAGCCATCCTCAACCTTATCCCTTATGTAATGATATTTGGTCTGGATATGCTTTGTTCTGTCATGGAACACAATATTTTTGGCCAAGAAAATTGCACTATGAGAGTCGCACAATAACTTGAAAACCTTAAAAGACTTAAAATTTCCAACCAACTCATCACAAATGTTAGTAAGCCATACCCCTTCCTTTGTAGCCTCTGTGAGAGCCATATATTCAGCCTCTATGGTTGACAAAGCTACTACATGCTGCAAAGAAGACCTCCAGCTAATTGTATTGCCTCCTACCTTGAAAGCATAACTAGTTACTGATCTTCTCCTATCTAGGTCAGTAGCATAGTCTGAATCACTATAGCTTACAATATCAAACTCATATTGCTTTATAAAATTCAAACACAATCCTGAAGAACCTGCTAGATACCTCAGTACCCACTTAACTGCATCCCAATGAATTCTACCAGGCTTAGCCATGAACCTGCTGATAAGACAGATAGCATAACCCAAATCTAGCCTTGAACCAATCATGGCATACATCAAGCTTCCTACTGCACTAGCATAAGGAACTGTATCCATGTATTGAGCTTCTGACTCAACCTCTTCTTCTGTTAAGCTTCTCAACTTAAACTGAGAGTTTGTTGGAGTTATAACCGCTCTTGCATCCTGCATGTTAAAAGATTTTAAAATCTGCTTAACATACTTCTCATGTGATAGCTTCAAAACACCTTTCTTCCTATCCCTGATAATGTCTATTCCCAAGATTCTAGTAGTTGGACATCGATCCTTCATCTCAAATACTTTCATTAAGTTTTCCTTAAGTTCTTGTATCTGTTTAAAATGTTTTGATGCTATAAGCATGTCATCCACATATATCAGAAGATAAACTCAAATACACTCCTACTATACCCATGTGTCTTCATAAACTCATGAAATCTCTGATTCTATTGTTTGGGTGACTATTTCAACCCATACAGATATTTCTTTGGTAAACAAACCTGAGATTCCTTTCCCTTCCCTTCAAAATCCTCGGGTTAACTCATGTAGATTCCCTCATCCAAAGTGCCATGTAAAAAAGCTGTCTTGACATCAAGTTTCTCTAGTTCGATGTCAAAGTTAACAACTAGAGAAAACATGATTCGGATGGATACATGTTTTACTACTGGTGAGAAAATCTCATTATAGTCAACACCCTCCACCTGAGTAAATCCCTTTGCAACTAGTCTAGCTTTGAACTTGGGAGCTTCAACCCCTGGAATACCTTCCTTGTACTTGAATATCCACTTGCAGCCAACTAGTTTCTTCTTATCAGGCTTAGTAACCAGAATCCAGGTATGATTCTTTGATAGTGACTTCATCTTCTCTTTCATAGCCTGCTTCCATTCTTTCCAATGCCTACTCCTCATGGCTTCTTGAACTGTTTTTGGTTCATCCATTTCCAATTCCTTAGCACACGACAAAGCATATGCCACAAAATCACCACTTTCAAATCTAGAAGGAGGCCTGATTGACCTCCTGACTCTATCTCTAGGAAGCATATAATCTTCAGAAGGTTCAGTCTCTTCTGATTCCTGTATGGAACTCTCAGTTTGTGTGACTGTCTCTCCTTCTTCTGAGTCTTCCTCTGAACTTGAAGATTTCTCTTCAAGATTTGCTCCACCTGACCTGATAACAGTAGGACCCTGTATCAGGTCTGAGATGAAAGAGACCTTCTTATTTTTCCTTTCTCTTGGAACACTCTCCTGAACCAGATCCTTAAAGACATGTTCCTCATGGAATATGACATTTCTGCTCACGGTGCATTTTTCATATTCTGGAATCCAAACCCTATATCCTTTTGTCCCTTGAGGATACCCCATGAAATAACCTTTCACAGATCTAGAGCTCACCTTGTCGTGTGTGATTGAACATAAGCCACACTTCCAAATCTCCTTAGGTGCTCTAAACTGATCTTTGCCCCTGACCATACCGCTTCTAGTATTTTAAATCCTAGAGCAGCATTAGGAAATCTGTTAATAACATACATGGTTGTTGATGCAGCTTATGCCCAAAATTGCTTTCCAAAGCCTGTCACAGCAAGCATACATCTGACTTTGTTCATGATGGTCTTGTTCATCCTTTCTAAGACACCATTATGCTGAAGAGTATAGGCACAAGTTGTGTGCCTTTTAATCCCAGAGCTCTTACACAATTCCTCAAACTGTTTATTACAAAATTCCAATCCATTATCTTTTCTCAGACACTTGACCCTCTTTCCAGTTTGAGCCTCCACCAGCTGTTTCCATTCCTGAAAGCTCTTAAAAGCTTCATCTTTACTCTTCAAGAAATAAATCCAAACCTTCCTAGAGTAATCATCGGTGACGGTTACAAAGTATTTGCACCCTGACATACTTTCTTCCACCCCAGGAGATCCCCATAAGTCAGAATGTATATATTCTAAAATCTCTTTTGATGTGTGTTTTGCCTCTGGGAAACTTTTCTTTTGAGCTTTCCCCAGTAAACACTCTTCACAGAATTTTAGAACCCCAACCTCTTTCTCATTCAGGTATCCTTCTTTGACCAGAAAGTTCATGTATTTCAGACTCATATGACCCAGTCTTGTATGCCACCTCATAGTAGTATCTATTTCTGGTCTAGCAACTAGTGCATCCCCTCTAGCTATTGTTCCTTGTAAATATTATAGACCATTGAGATACTTTCCTGAGATTACCTTCTGGTCCCTTTTGTAAAAGGTTAAGATGAATTCCTTTCCTAAATAGTGACAACCATCCTTCTCCAAATGACCAAAGGAAATAAGATTCCTACCCATAGTGGGCATATATCTAACTTCAGTTAGGATAAATTATGACTGATCTGGATTTATTATCCTTATCTTTCCAATCCCCTTTACTTCACTATAGGTATTGTTTCCCATTAACACCTTTCCTCCTTCCATTTCTTGGAAGTCAGATAGTGACTCTCTGTCAGGTGTTATATGAAAAGTACATCCTGAGTCCATAACCCATTCTCCTTGAGTAGATTGCTCACTAGCAGTAAGTATCATTGGTAATTCCTTTGCCACAATTGCAGATTCTGAATGATCCTTTCTTTCAGGATATTCTCTTTTGAAATGGTCTTCCTTTCCACAGACCCAACATTCTCTAGTCTTGGACTTCCCTCTTTGTTTAGATTTGGACTTGTTGTCTTTACTCTTTGATCTCCCTTTTCCCTTGTCATTTGACTTCTTCTCAGGTCTTCCTCCAGTGACTACCAGACCCTCAGCTCCATTCTTGGGTCTACCAAGTAGTTCTTTTTCCTCAAGCTCTATCTCTTTAGCATATGCAGAGGTAGTGACTTCATTAACTGTCAGTGTTTCTTTTCCATTTCCATACTTTAAAGTATGAACTAGAGGATAAAAAGCTTTTGGCAAGCTTGATAGGATTTGAATAGCCTGATCTTCATCACTGACCTGAATGTCTAAACTTCATAGATCATCTACTAGCTTCAGAAACACATCTAGATTTTCTTCTATACTCTTGTGCTCTTCCATCTTAAAGCTGGCAAATCTCTGCTTAAGGTAAATCCTATTTGGGAGGGTTTTATCCTGATAGTCCCTTTCTAGAGCTTTCCATACCCGTAGAGCAGTAGTCTGCTTCATAACCTTTCTCAGAATCATGTTGCTCAGGCATGAGCAGATTAGATCTTTGTCCTTTTGTCTTTATCTTTCTTTAGCGGATCTGTTGATGCAGCTTTGGATTTTTCCTTAGGGTCAGCCTCCTCTACCTTGGTTCTGGAACCGTCTGTCACTTCTTCTTCCATGAGTGCTAACTCCAGACCCTGAATCTCTAACTGCATCAACATCTTATACTTCCACATACCAAAATCCCTTTTACCATCGAACTTTTCCATCTCAAATCTACCTTGAGTCGGTTCCAACATCTTTTCCTTAACAGATCAATCAACAACACAAATATTACTTGTTGTATGTTCCAAGAAATCCCCACTGATCCTTTAATCCACAAACCTGACTGCTTGACCACAATCTTCCTTTGTGTTGTAACTAAAAGGCTCTGATACCACTTGTAAGGTTTTAAACCTAAACTTTGATTCCTTGAACCTTAAGTTTTGCTTGATCTTTTGTTTTTTTGCCTTAGAACTCGATTTAACTTATCTCTAGATCTAATGAGCTCATGAAATCAAAGACACACACTCTTTGTTTACCCGGAGTTCGCTATGTTACATCTCCGGGGGAAGAACAAAACTTCCATGCATTCACTAGATCAAGATCGATGGTTTAGTAGTGTTACAACACAAGAGAGATACTCACACTGCTTTTCTTTCTTGCAGGTGTATTCAGAACTGGCTTAATCAACTCCGATTAAGCAAGCTCAGGATTCAAAGAGATGGTGTCGATCTTGGACCACCAAGTAGCAAAGGATACGGCTGACGCAAGGACAAAGCCACCGGAGCTAGCACAAGCTCTAATCTCAAGATAAAGTAACCTGAGATCCCACCGGAAACCACCGTGACTCTCTGTCTCTCTTCCTTATACCTTCGTCTCTTTTCTCTTTCTTGCTATGTCTGTATCTCTCTATCTGTTTCTCTCTGTTTCTATCTTGAAGAAAACAGAATTGTGAGAGTTTGTTATAACAAACTCTGTAACTATTTAACAACGACGTTTGATGACTATGGCGAACTGGGCATCGCCGATTGTGACTCAGTAAACAATTCGGTTTGGGTCAATTTTTACTCAGACCCAATTAGACTCTTTCTCCAAAACGACAATGCTCCACATTTTGTAAAGAGCTACTGAAAGATGAGACCAATAACAATTTTCGAAACATGTCATGTCATGATAAAGAGTAGACCAAATTTTTTTAGTATTTTTCATCACATCTACAATTAGAAAGAGTAAAAGAGGTAAATTAGAAACATAAATATATTCCCATGTGTTAAGCACTAAGCTAATATAATACCAATTAGCGAGATATTCTGTTCACGTCATAATGTTGTACATAGAAATTTTTCCATCCTATTAAACCAAACAAATCTGATTCAAACAAATGAAATATATTTTGGTTACAAATACTTCGAACCCAAATAAGTTGAAAATGAGAAAAAATCAACCAAAAGTTCAGGGGTTGGTCGATGTGGGGTCAACTATTACCCCAGTTAAAACCTAATTGCACGCAGTAATACTTAGGGATCGAATCTACAGGGACTAGTAGTCACACTTAAAATCTATATGATTTTGGACTAAGATAAGAACAAAATATGTAAGGGTGTTGTCACTATTTTATTTGGTTTTTATGGTTTTTTGGATGCAAATGAACTTACTCTAAATGCTAATGTACAGAGGATAAATCAGTGAAAAGATTCGCATCAAACAATAGAAAGTTAAAGTAAACAAGTAGGAGTTAAAAACGACTAGGGGCATAAAGTCTCGCTCTAGAACACATCCACTAAGGTAAATCCTCTCCACTTTCCAGGTTCGGGATTTTGTGCTTAATATCAAAAGGACCTAGACGCTCGAAATGGCCTCAAAATAATAAACACGCATAAAAACGATCAAGATTGATTGTTCACAATTCTAAAGTCGATCTATTTTCAAAGTTTACTTAGAAAGGCTCACCAAATACTAGATCAAGCGGTAAGTCAAGCTTTTGGAATGAATACCGCTATAGATCTATTCTCGTAGCACCTTTCGTATGAGAATAACATTAATGAATGCGTAAAGGTGATAACGTTATTGATAAAACCGACTAGTAATCTTATTCAAGTAAACTCATTGAATCCTTGTAATATATTATCTAACATGTAAACTAATAGATCAAAAACATGTAAACACAAATTCAATCATGGCAGCAAGCATTCATATGAAATCAAAGGGAGAAGGATAGATAAAACTGAACGATGAACGAAATATAGATGTATTGAGATGAGATTGGTCCTTAGGAGGCTACAAGAGGCACGACCCTAAAGGATGTCGTCCCTAACTTCTTAGGCACTTATTCAATTTAAAACCAAAACAACTCTCTTCAAAACAAAAGCTAAAAGCAACTACTTATAGTACAATTCCCCATTAGTTCAAAAGTGTGAAATTGGGTCTTTAAGGCCTCTAAATGTTAGGCTTTGTGAAAGCAGTCTTGAGTTGAGTTTTTGGGCATAAAATTTTGGAATAGATACATTTGAGTATGGAGAAATTTTACAAGAAAAGCGATTTTTTTACAAAGAAGTCGAAATTTTTGCAGAAGAAAAAAAGAATGAAAAAATTTTCTAGGCTTAATCCTAGATCTAAATCCTAAGGTAAACATAATTAGTCCTCGAAAATGGCCAAAAAGTTGATGTGGGGTCAAGTTTTACCCCAGTAAAACCTATCTGCAAGTGTACAACATTCGCAGTAATACTTAGGGATCGAATCCACAGAGACTAGTAGTCACACTTAGAATCTATATGATTTTTGACTAAGCTAAGAACAAAATATGCAAGGGTCTTGTCACTGTTTTTATTTAGTTTTTATGGTTTTATGGATGCAAATGAATCTACTCTATATGTTAATGTACAGAGGATAGATCAATGAAAAGATATACATCAAATAGTAGAAAGTTAAAGTAAACAAGTATGAGTTAAAAACGACTAGGGGTATAAAGTTTCGGTCTAGAACACAGCCACTAAGGTAAATCCTAACCACTTTTGAGGTTCGAGATTCTATGCTTAATATCAAAAGGACCTAGACTTTCAAATGGCCTCAAAATAATAAACATGCATAAAAACGATCAAGACTAATTGTTCACGATTCTAAAGTCTATCTACTTTCAAAGTTTAATTATAAAGGCTCACCAAATACTAGATCCAGCGGTAAGTCAAGCTTTTGGAATGGATACAGCTATAGATCTATTCTCGTACCAGCTTTCATAGGAGAATAGCACTAACGAATGCGTAAAGGTGATAACGTTATTGATAAAACCTAATCGACTAGTAATCTTATTCAAGTAAACTCATTGGCTCCTTGTAATCTACTATCTAACATGCAAATTAATAGATTAAAAACATGTAAACACGAAATCAATCATGGCAGAAAGCATTCAAATGAAATCAAAGGGAGAAGGATAGATAAAACTGAATGATGAAAGAAATATGGATGTATTGAAATGAGATGGATCCTTAGGAGACTACAAGGGGCACGACCCCAAAGGATTTTGTCCCTGACTCCTTAGTCACTTATTCGATTTAAAACCAAAATAACTCTCTTCAAAACAAAAGCTAAAAGCAAATACGTATAGTACATTTCCCCCATTAGGTCAAAAGTGTGAAAACGAGGCCTTTTATATTGGGTTTCATGTAAAGAGGTCTTGATTTGTGTTCTTGGGCATAAAAAGGCTTGAAATATATCCATTTTAGTTTGGAGAATGTCTGGTTCGAACCCCAATTGGTCTTCCTTTTGTTTTGGTCTTTCTACGCATTTTTCATCTGCTAGACAGCTCGACTAGTCTTCAGTAAAATTAGTGTAACTCTTTATCCAGTTCTCCAAATGATGCGAGACCACCTTGATCTAAAAGCTATTTCAATTCTATAGCTCCTGTCCAAAATTTAATAAAAATCCAGTGAGGAAAATGCCTTCATCTCGGATGATAATTCTGATGCTCAGAAACTGTCTAGAAATGTGTTTTGCTCCATTTAGCTCTACAAAGCTCCAAATATCATTGATTGTCATGAAACGACTTGAAATTCAAAAAGTATAAGAAAATTACTTATAATCGTTGAGAATTGCATAAAATCACCTATAAAACATACTAAAATCTAAAGGAAAAGTGGTAAAATAATGATGTTATCACTGGCCAAGAGAACATCTATAGTTTAACTGTGTATTCGAAGAGTTTCTTCTATTGACTTTCCATTGCTCGAAATCCTTAGAATGTAACAGGAAGAAGCTTGCATTATGATGCATACCACCTTTGAATCTCTGAGAAAACGGTGTTCTGTCTTCTCCAATGCTTCTGAATTTCATACTCTTGCTCTTCTAGCTAACTGATTCCCGAGTTCGCTTCTAAGCTCTGTGATCTCATATGCGTTTACAACTAAACACCATCCAAACTCTTCGTCACAATCTCATTGGAATGTTCCAGCACCTCTTGGATCAGTTTACGTTTCCTAGACAAACTCTCTTTTCCTCTGTTGATCACAATGCCACTGATATGGAACAATATGAATGTATTTCAGAGAAAATATATTTTTCATCCATGGACATCTTTAAGAAAAAAATTAACATATTCTCAGTTGCAATACGAAATCGACAATTGACAAGAGACACCAGCTCAGCCTCCCATGATGATACCATTTCAAATAGAAATGTGAGGGACTTAACATATTGAGGGGAGGGATTAGACTAGATTGATGTGGTATTGAGTGGACACTTTGTTTTTCAAAGGGTTAACGATGTAGTAGTATGTCGCAATAAATTTCTCGCCTTTATAATTTACCATATTTATGATCTGGCAACCTGAAGTTCACGTTTGACTTGAGATCATAAGAATCTAACTATCACAAGTATGAAAAAATCATATTCGTCTCAAACAGACAATCAAACTAAAAAGTTTGCAAGCAACACAAATTATAGCTAATAAACCAATATGAAGAACCAATTCAAGAAAAACAATTCAAAGAGAAAACTTACAAGACATCTTGGAGAGTATGTGGTGACATTGAGTTTTTGGTCTGCTTGATAGCCCTAGTAAAAAATATCTACAAACCAAGGAAGGTTAAAGCATTCATACACAAAAAACTTATGGGTTTGTACACGTTCAACAAAGGTATTTTAGGGTCTTCCAACTCAAAGGTGAGTCAATCTCTTTCAAGCCATTAACGATCACTTAAATAGCACACTCATTACACTCGGTGTGGACACAATACAAGAGCAACTATTAATGATCACAACCATTAATGACCACTAAATGAAACTAAAACATGAATATGGAAAGAAATAAAACAAACACACAACAGAAAAAAAAAACAAAGATAATGATAAAGGAAAAAAAAGTGGTCACGGATGAGATCATTGATTAGGATCTTCTAAGAGAGACATAATTGATCTCATCAAAAATGAACCTTTGAAGAGAAAGTCCGCAAAAGAGGCACCATGTATTTATATTAGTAAATTAACGATCTAGGGTTTATGATATGTGTTAAGTTTCACCCAAAAAACGACACTACAGCTGCAAGTGCACAACGTTGTTGTAATACTTCAGGTATCGATCCCACAAGGACGAGTACTGCACTAAGGATCTATGGACTTTCGAATTAGCTAAGAAGAAACAAAGAAGGTTTGATTTTTGGTTTTGAAATGAAATAATGAAACAAAACAGAATGTAAAAGTAAAGAAAAGATCAATGAAAGATAAACGTTAGACAAACAGGAAATCTCAGAGAATGTAACATGCAAGGGTTCTATTTTTGTGTTATGTTTAGCTTAGGTATAGAACATAACCCAATATTAAATTCTCTCCACTTTCGAGGTTCTGGATTATATGTTAATGAAAACCAAGGAATATCGTCTTTTGGATGCCCCTTTAGAAGTCAAGTATACATTAATTATGTATGTATGATTGATTGTTCACAATTCTATATCGATATACTTTCGTAAGGTACCTAAATAGGAATTGCTCACCAAATACTAGTTCCAATAGTAATATAATCTTTTGGAATGAAAACTACTTTAGATATGCTTACAAACTGGCCTTAGAGAGCAAATAGCAATTGATACGAGCAAAGGTGATAACGTTAATGATAATCCGTAATAGATTTGAATCCCTAAACAAACATGATCACGACCTCATGATTACATACTTTCTAACTAACAAACTACTCAATATTGAACATGTAAAACACGCAGCAGGAAATAATAGAAAGCATTAAATCAATCAAAGATATAGAAGAACGAGAAAACCGAGTTTTATTGCCGAAGCGATGAAAGAAAATTGAAGTCTTTGAGTTGGCAAGGGCACAACCCCAAAGGACTCGTCCCTGACTCTTTGAGACTTTAATCTAATATAAAGCAATGCAACTCTACGAAATCTAAAGGCTAAACACAAGTATAAGTAGTCTTTGTCCAACTTCAGGTCAACTAGGTTAAAATCGAGTCTTTAGGGCCTTTCAATTTGGCTTTCTTGTAGAAGAGCTTTCACTTGATTTTTTGGGCTTGAAAAGACTTTTAAGACATCCACTTTGGTCTTCTTAAAGCCTTGATAGAAATGAAAGTCATGATCATATACTTTTATCCTTCCTATGCATCTTTCATTCGAGAGCCAGCAGGATCAGTGTTTAGTATATTTTGTATAACTCTTGATTCACTGATCCAAATGATGTGAAACCACTCTCATATGAAAGCTAACTCAATTTTCTAGCTTTTGTCCAAATTAAATTAAATTCAATTGATGGAAAGGCTTCATCTTGGATGGTCTTTCTAATGCTCAGAAACTTTCCAGAAACATGCTTTTGCTCCAAATAGCTTTATATTGCTCCAAAGTGCATAATTTGACCTAAAATGACTCAAAATACTATAAATACAGGAAAACTACATTTTCATGCATAAATTCATGAAGCTCACTCAACTTCAGCTCACTCAACGTCTCATATCCAGACAGCTTGACCTCAAGAAGCTTCTTCCTCAACGACAACTTTATCTTCTGTAAAAGTCAATAGAGATGAAATGATGTCGTTAAGGGAGAAAGAAAAAATGGGTCAAGTGAAAAGAGTTTGAATTCCGTAGCAAATTAAACAAAATGAAGAGTTGGATCCCACATGCAATGTGACCATTGATCAAGTTATGTCTCTTGTAAACGAAAAAATCAAAGGATAAATGATGGTACAAGGAATCACATCAAGCTAGCAAACAGATTTGATCCCCTAGGATCTTGTGCCATATCAGATGATTGACAAGTGTCAGAGGATTAGATAAAGACTCTCAAAATCATCTTGTATAAAATCAATTTACGATGTAAAGGAAAGAACTAAGAAAGAAAATCAAGAAAATCATATTAAAAGATTTATCTTTCTCAGTATTTTAGCTTTTCCTGCGTGGTATCAGAGTCATGGAAGGAGCATTGGAGCTATACACACATCCCCCTCTAAACATCGCAAACTGCGTAACAGTTAAACTTACAAAAATAAATTATCTTTTGTGGAAATCTCCGTTTGAATCATTTCTGTCATGCGAAGGCTTATTAGGGTTCATCAATGGATTGACACTTACTCCTCTGAACTTGCTATTTATTCCATACATAAATGGTGGTGCAGCTGTGAAAGTCAATCTAGACTTTCAAGCTTGGACAAGAGCATATCAGGTGGTGAAGTCTTGATTGTTGGGATCACTATCTGAAGATATATTGAGTGTAGTTATTGGATCTGTCACATCCTTGGAGGTATGGACCAAACTAGCATGTTATTTCAATCGTGTGTCTTCTTCACGCTTGTTTGAGTTACAAAGAAACCTCCAAATTGTTTCAAAGAAACCTCCAAACTGTTTCAAAGAAAGAGAAATTCATGGATGAATATCTTAGAGAGGTTAAAACTATATGTGACCAGCTTTTATCCATAAGAAGCCATGTCACGAAAAAGATGAAGATTTTCCTCTGCTATTCATGGCTTAAATAGAGACTATGAACCTATAATCACAGCTATTGAGAGCTCAATGGATAACTTTTTTGGACCTACCTATGAAGATTTTGTGTATAGGTTAAAAAGTTATGAAGACATGCTCAAGAACTATGAAACTACAGCAAGTGTAACCCCACATCTTGCTTTCAATACAACTAGATTCAACAATACAACCTATCAAAGCAGAGGCAGAAGTCAAGGAGGTTACTTAGGGCTTGGAAGTGGCAGAGGCCGTGGTTCTTTCTCTACCAAGGGTTGAGATTTTCATCAACAAATTACCCCATCCTCTGGTAGTTCTCAAGAGAACAAACCTGTTTACCAAATATGTGATAGAACTAGTCATAATGCCTTGAAGTGTTGGCACATATTTGAAAATAGTTACCAGTCAGAGGATGTCTCTGCTGCTCTCTCTGCCATGTGCATAATGGATATCCATGGAGTTTCAGGAAATGAATGGTATCCTGATAGTGGGACAACCTCAAATGTGACAAGCTCCCCCAATCACCTGCAAAACAGAACAATATCATGGTTCAGATTCCATAATGGTAGGAGATAGTAATTTTCTACCAATCACTCATGTTGGCTCAAAACTCTTCCTACATTTCCAGATACTCTAAAATTGTAAAGTCTCTCTTATCAATGTCAAAATCAACATTCGATTATCCATGTGCATTTACTTTTGATTGTGATCGTGTATTGGTTAAGGACAAAGCAACATAACAGCTCTTGACATTAGGAAGAAAACATGATGGTTTGTTCAAGTTGGAGGGTCCTAGAGCTCAAGTCTATTACTCAACTAAACATCTATCCACAAGTGATGAAGTATAGCAGCACATGATTGGGCACCCTAGTTAACAAGTCCTCCAACTACTATCTAAGAAGAACTATATTCAGATAAATAAGAGTATCAAGAAAATTTGTGATGCGTGTCAGCTTGGAAAAAGCTTGAGATTACCTTTTCTAGATCCGACTTTTGCTGCTTCAAGGCCCTTGGAAAGGATACATTATGATCTCTGGGGTCCTTCTTCAATTGTTTATGTTCAAAGATTTAGATATTATGTAATCTTTGTGGAAAATGTTTCAAGGTTTTGTTGGTTCGATCCTATGATAAATAAATATGAATTCTCTTCTATCTTTGACAAGTTTCTGAAACTAGCTGAAAATCAATATGGTCAAAAGATTGAAATATTCCAATGTGAGGGAGGAGGAGAATTCATAAGCAAAGACATCCTGTTGAAGCTTTAGCACTCTAGCATCCAGCAGTTCATCTCATGTCCGTACATTCCACAACAAAATGGATTAGCTGAAAGGAAACAGAGACATGTTACAGAATTGGGACTAACTATGATATTTCAAAGTAAAGTACCACACAAGTATTGATTGAGGCATTGTTCACTGCAAGTTTTCTGATTAATTTGCTACCCTTAATTGAACTTCAAGACAACAAAAGTCCTTATGAAGCACTATATGGTAAAGCACCAGAATACTTAGATCTAAGGACCTTAGGTTGTGCATGTTTTCATGCTTTAAGAAACTATGTCATGAATAAATTTTATCCTTAGTCCTTGAAGTGTGTATTTTTGGGCTACAATGAAAGGTATAAAGGTTACAGATGTTTGTACCCACCATCAGGAAGAGTATATATCACAAGACATGTGGTTTTTGATGAAAACCAGTATCCTTTCAGCAACATCTACACATACTTGTTACCAATATCTACAACTCCTCTCATTCAAGCTTGGCATAGGACCGTTTATGTTTCAGAATCTCAAAGAGAAGAAATCACCAAGAAGTTTGCTTCCTCTGGTGCCTATCCAACAGACATTTTCTATACTTCAAGAACCTGCAATAGCACCTAGAAATATAAGATCATCTACTGAAACAAGACCTATGCTGATTCAACCAACATAAGTTCACCTGTGACAAACTCTGAGGCCATCTTTACATAGGCAAATTTTCCTCCTTTGACTAAGAACTCACCAGCTTCTACTTCTGGTGGAAATGAAATTCATGGGTGTACGGCAAGCCTTGATCTTGTTCCTATAAGCTACAACTTTCCATTATCACCAAGTAGGACAGAAGCTGGTCAGTCTTCAATAGCTACACCTTCTGCCTCTCACACTACTAATACATAGCAGAATGTTACTCCTCATACTTAACCATATGTAACCTCATCTTCTACTTATGTAACTGCTTCAAATATAACTCCAGCAAGAACTTCTCAGGAAACCTCTCATACCACTTCTGCTTCATCTTATACAACTCCTAAAACTGATCATACTATAGAAATTGGGTCAACCAATAGAGTTAGTACACGTGCTCCCAGAAATACTCACGCACCTGTAAAAAGACAAATACTTAGAAATCAATATCCAATGATTACCAGGCAAAAGGATGGAATTGTCAAACCAAACTAAAGATATGTCTTATTCACTAAGAAGGTTTCTTATCCAATACCTAGAACTGTTACAGAGGCTTTAAAACATGAAGGTTGGAATAATGCAATGAGTGATGAAATGGGCAACTGTGCAGAAGCAAATACCTAGTCCTTAGTTCCTTATGTCATTGGAATGCATGTGCTGGGATGTAAATGGATGTTCAGAACTAAACTAAATGCATATGGATCTCTTGATAAGTTGAAAGATAGAATTGTGGCAAAGGGGTTTGATCAAGAAGAAGGTATAGACTACCTAGAAACATATAGTCTTGTTGTTGCAACTGGAACTGTAAGATATGTTCTACATCTTGCTACCATTATGCAATCGAATCTAAAATAGATGGATGTCTAACATGTTGTTCTACATGAAGATCTTACAAAAAAAATCTACATGCTTCAGCCAGCTGGTTTTTGTTGACAAAGCAAGACCAAACCATGTTTGTCTCTTTCACAAATCTCTCTATGGCCTAAAAAAATCTCACAGACCAAGGTATGATAAGTTCAGTAATTTCTTACTTGAATTTTGTTTCATCTGCTGCAAGATAGATCCATCTTTGTTTATCTGTGTCAAAAATAAAGAAACAATCAGTCTCCTATTATATATTTAGATGATATGGTAATTACAGAAAATAAATCTACTATGATGCAGTCTCTTTTACAACAACTAAACAAGCAGTTCAGAATGAAAGACATGGTACAAACTACACTACTTTTTTGGTATTCAGATTCAGTATCACTCAGAGGGGCTCTTCCTATCACAACAGAAATATGCAGAAGATCTATTGGTTGTTGCAGGAATGAGTGATTGCTCTTCTATGTCTACACATCTTCCCTTACAGTTAGACAAATCAGATGATGAGGAACCCTTCTCTAATCCTACCTGTTTTAGAAGCCTAGCTGGAAAACTTCAATACCTAACTCTAACGAGGCATGGTCTTCAATTTTCAATTAAGTATGTGTGTCAGAAGATGCATGCCCCAATTACTTCAGACTTCTATCTACTTAAAAGAATACTAAAGTATGTTAAAGGAACAATTACAATAGAAACTTCCTATAGTAAGAATATTGATAGTTTCCTAAGAGCCTACAATGATAGCGACTGGGCAGGCTATAAAATTACGAGAAGATCAACTGGAGGATATTGTACCATCTTGGGGAACAACATTATCTCATGGTCTTCCCAAAAACAGCAGACAGTGTCCAAAAATTCTACAGAGGTTGAATACATATCATTGTCAGACATTGCTTCTGAAATGACATGGATCACAACTATCCTTCATGAATTGAGGATTCCATTCCTCCACATACCTGAGCTCTAATGCGATAATTTGTCTGCAATCTATCTCGCAGCTAATCCTTCATTTCACAAGAAATCAAAGCATTTTGGGGCTCAATATCACTACGTAAGAGAAAGAGTAGCTCTAGGATATATTGTGGTTAAGCACATACCTTCGCTAATCTGAGATACAAACTCAGCGTCGATGTGTCTCCAACACTGAGTGTGAGAGGGGCTATCAGAAAAACTACCCAAGCTCACTGCATTTCTCAAATCCAGATAGTTTCAACTCACTCAACGTCTCAAATCCAGACATCTTTATCTCAAGAGCTTTCTCCTCAACAACATCTTTATCTTCTGCGTCAACAGAGATGAAATGATGTTGTTAGGGAGCAAGAGAAAATCGGTCAAGGGAAAAGAGTTTGGGTTCCAAAGCCCAATAAAAAAGGAAGAGTTGAAACCCACCTACAATGTGACCTTTGATCAAATTGTGTCTCCTACAAATGACAAAAAGAAAGGACTGAGCAAAGGCACAAATGATAGTATAAGGAATCAAATAAAGTTGGCAAGCAGATTTTGACATGGCATGCTTCGTAGGTACCCAAGGGTCCCTTCTATCATTAGCTCTAGGGTTTATTGTATACTCATCCAAATGCATTTTTATAGTTTATGCAAGGGTTCCCTTTTCCATTTATTTAGGGTTTAATGTTCATTCATCCAAGTGCCTTTTATGTCATAATAACATATTTATGTTTTGTGAACTTAAATGAGTCTCTTTTGTTTAAAGTGGTTATGAAAAACTTGTGCAAAACCAAGAATCATCCACAAGATTTGCTTATGTTATTTTCAGTTTTTATTCGACTTCTTTAAGTTTTGGTGATATGCAAGACATAGATGGAAACCTAGCAAACCTAGAGATTGCGAATATTGTGGATGAAGTTGGAGAAGCAGTTATACATGTCGATGGTTTATCGTTGGATGTTTCAACAGACATGTCCATTGCATTTCTTTCAAAAGGTAAGTTTCATGTAATGAAAAAGCCAGTCCATGCCCAACCCGTGAAACATAACCTTGTCCCTTACACTATTCTAGAGTGGAGTAGACATTTGTGCCATCAATTTCAGCTTCAAGTACTCAAGGAAGGCGCCATTGTCGACCAATTAGACGTGTAAGCTCTTGTGGATCTATTTTCTTCTAAGATTTAGATTTATACAAAAACACATGGGTTTCTTTTGTAGACTTTATGGTTCTTGTTCGTAAATGTTCTTTATGAAAGATGTAAATTGTTTATCCTCTTTGTAGCTATGACAAAGGAGCTTACTGGTTTGGACGTGGCGGTATCTGAGATTTTAGTCTTAAGCACTCTTTGATTTCTCAGTTTCATGTGGGTGAGTACTTTATGCAAAGTATCAAGAGTGTTAAAATACTCTCGGTTTTGGATCACACCGTCTTAATTTGTTTTGTGATGGTTTACCAGTGATTCAATACAAGAGAAGTGGAGCTGCATTTCTATTCAATCTTGGCAGCACTCATGGAATGTATGTTAACAAGAAGAAGGTAGTTTAGTATGTGGCTTCAAAATGTTTATTAACATGCTCAAGCATTTTAAAATTGGTTTAGGGTATTGTTCAAAAGGTGTGTTGTGATTGTTGCAGGTGGACAAAAGGATTTAAGTCGATATGCATGTTGTTGATGTTATATAAGGCACTGAAGATTTTTCACCCATGTGCATGTTGTTGTTGTAATATAAGGCACTGAAGATTTTTCACCCTTTTGTTGACAAATAAAGAGTCTACATTTTGTTGATCAAAAAAGTGAAAAAAATATAAAAAAATAAAAGGTCTCCAATTCTGTTAGCCTCAACTTCCAAACGGAGAAGCTAAAAATTTAAATGTTCATCTTTAGTTTCTCTTAACGTCAAGAGAATGGTAACAAAAAATATCACTCAATGATATAGATTGTGATTAGAGAAATTACCTATGTTTATTGTATCTATTGTTTTACGGAATGTAATAATACAAATGACCGATATCATTTTTGTTGATCGAGACCCTAAACGTTACTTTGGTTATGCAAAATTGTAAACAACATATTAAATGTTACAATTAAACATTATACTAATTAAAAGGAGTTTATTGTGGTCTCTAAAGCATACCACGTCAGAATATTCAAATTCTCTACGCATCTGCCATGTCAGCTTCCCTATTCTCCCTAAACAACATTTTTTAGTTCGTAGATGTCAAAGGAAGTACAAAAGAAACCATGAACTTTGTAGAACCTCATTAATGGCTTGCAGCCCACGAAAGCCTATACAGGAGCTCACAAGTTCTTCTCCAATAGTCGCTTACCCTTCTCCCATTTCTAACCTAAACAACTTTTGCCACGCTAACCGACTTGCCACTTCGTATCCCACACCATTTACTGTCCATTCGTTTTGCAAGTCTTACTCGGCAATAGAAACTCTATTTACTCACCACGACTACACATCTTTCTCTACGACAACATCTCAGATGAACACCATTGCCGTAATTAAGACACTCCTCTCTCTACCTATAAAGAAAAATATGGGTTTGATAGCGGGAGATAGTTCGAAGGTGTTGAAGAAACATGGATTTCGGTCGTCGAAACTGATGAGTATAGACATCGTACAAGAACTCGGCAACGAGCTTGAGCCCTTTGGTGCTGGCTATGGAAGACGCGACAATGATCTCATCTACTACGTCCGATGAAACTCCATATTCAGGATGAGAGCCGCTCTAGCTCTGGCCGTTAAAGTTGGGTATAATCTCCGTCTTCTCGATTTTAATGACATTAGTGGACAATCTTGGTTTTGATTTGTTGGTGAATTGGGTTTTTTCGAACTTTAGTTTTTGTTCCGAGTTGAATTGTTTATTGATTTGTTCATTTTGCTTTGTTGATCTAACTTTGATGTGACTTTTTATGAACAGATTTATGATATGCATGTTTATATTTAGTAGAATATGAAGATTTTGTATAGAATTTGAATGATATTATGTTGAATTATACAATCTTCTGCGCTTTAAACTATGTCGAGACACCTTTTGTTTTCTTGGCAGTTCAATTTTAGAAGAGGATCAGCGTGGTGTTGCTCACATTGTAGAGCATCTTGCATTACGTGCCACAACGAGATATATGAATCATGAATTGTCAGGTTCTTAGAGAGCATTAGAGCGAAATTAGCCCTGTCAAAATGCAATGACTACAATGGATTAGACCATATATTAGTTGTTTTTCCCTATCGATAAGTCCAAATTGCTATCTCAGGCTATTTCCATTTTACCAGAGTTAAGTTCTTTCGTCTGAAAACGTAGCTCCCCATCGCTGCAAACCACCTCTCGCAAATCCGAATATTCGCCTTCATATAACAGAGATGGTAAGTAAGTTAATGGAAGAGAGACTTTTTAGTGTTTCTCTTTTAAAGGTTTTAACCTTAGAAACCATGTGATTAAGATACTCTGACAACCAAAATTGACCATCTAAAGCTAAATTTATGTTTTCAAGCCTCTTCTTTTAAGAACACTAGATATACAGTTTCATATCCTTCCCATATATGGCTTTATTCTTGCTTTGCAGGATAAGCCATTTGAGAAGGACGGTGATATCATCAAGGCAAATTACCTGGAAGTTATTTTGATGCTTAAGGATGTCTTGAAGATAATATCACTCTGGAATGAGACATATTACCATGCATGTTCTCCCTACCTCAACTATCAAAGGTTAAACGAGTTTTTACAACTAAAAGGAAGAAGAAGGTTTACCAACTTCGAAGCTAAGATTTTTGAGACTATTGACTTTAATTTTCATGATTTAGCTGATTTTGGAGCCGATATCTTTGAGGCTAACAAACATCAAACAAGGAGTTCTTGAAGCACTGAATGTAAGTTGTTTTAACTAGTAGCCTATTACTGTTACTTTTTCTATCTTACAATATGATATTCCATTCTTAGTAAGTCTCTCACATTGGTTTCTTTCAATCTAGGTTCATAAGTGTCCCAACTTGACGTTGGAAACTTGGAATTGGTGAAAAAAATGGAAATCAATAAACTCAAGTACTTCTGGGCTTCACTTTCCTGCTTTGAAGATGTCTCACTCACTCTTATATGTTTACTTTGACAGCTAGCAGCCATTTTGCGATAAGTGAATGATTTACACAAGATGGTTGGCAAAGACATTTCACACTCTTTGGAAGTCTCTTTTATGTTCTCTCTGCCTATTACACTCTGGTTGAATTGTATACATGCGGATGTAATAGTCAACACATGAATCTCCTGAAAGAGTCCAAACGATGTGTTAAAAGCATTATATGTTATTGCATGTTCCCTTCTCAATTGTCATCTCAAACATTATATGTTATTGCATGTCATTTCAACAAAAGAATGTATATCCTCTGAAACTCTTTGGTGGTTGACATCGCTCCTCAATTATCAATGTTAAAAGCACTCACAAGGATTATTCCATTTGACATTAAGGGTTTAACTATCATAATCTCTTATCTCTAACATATGTTGTAGTGAATTATCCATGTAAATTATATTAATGTTTCTATATTTTGTAAGTTGTAGTTTAACAAAAAAAAATTCTAGAGTATAACTTCATAAAACAGGTTGAAGAAGGTTAGCGGTCTCAAAATTCATGATACTTCAAACATGTTTCCTAAGTTGTGTTTCTTTCTTTCCTATATGTAAATGAACCTTTACCATATCTCTCTCCACTCCATGAACGACCAAAAAAATCTGTTATAAAATAGCACCAGAGTAATTGGTATAATGTTTGTGATTGGAAGATCTCGGTCGTGTGGGCATTTCGGCTAAAGGAAAGAGAGTCGACATTGATGGGATATTCTTGAGGTTTGTAATCTTTGATACAAAAGGTAACGTGATTCAGAAACAAAAACTTTCCATCTTTTTATTACCGATATCTCTAATAGAACTACGAAAGCTTATTAACTTTCCACTTTTTCTATGAATTTACAGGAAAGTTAAGAAACTTTACTTCTCTTTAGAAATCAAAACTGATACAACCAAGAGTTTAGCAACTGAGATGGTATATGAGTGTGATATAGCGAATCAGCATGTTGCATAAATTGCATAGATAATCGATACACAGATTGTTGTAATGATCCAAATTGAAAATTGACTCAGAAAGTTTCACAAATGTGCGCAACAACAGAAAAAACTCTGCAAGATCCTTCAGAAATTGCGCTTCGAACATGTATCTACAAGAAGAGACTGTATCGTCAAATCGTAAAGTCACCGAGGAAAATTTTATCATCACCTCGATTCAATTGTTTTGACAATAGAAGTTGTTCTTTTAGTTCATGGTAGATTCATGGAGATAAGTTACCCAACATATGGGCAAGAAAAACACGCAATGGTCTTAAAATATCGAGAGGAGATAGATGGATCTGTTACTTGACCATCAAAGTACATTGGCCTTTAGGCTCCTCTAGATTATACTCTCTTTAATGGTTCTATGCAACTTCTCGAGACTCAAAAGGGTAAGGTTCTACCTCCGATTTTATTATTATTAATTAAGATTTATGTTGACTATGAATTATTGTCTATTTAATGGCTCATGCAACTTCTCCAGACTCAAAATGGTAACCTTCCACCTCTAACGTTATTAGTGTCTCTTGGTTATTAGTGTCCAACTTCTTCCTTTTATTTTACTTTGTACATTGGTTTGTTTCTTAGATAAAATATATGCTTAATGATGGTTAAGCGATTGTTTTCCTTTTTGTAATCAGCTTGGCTAAATATATCTACACTTCAATCCATATTCAAAGTGCAATCAGTGGATTACAAGTTTCCAAGATCTAAGGAAGTGGTATATGCTTTGTTGCAAACTTTTCTCTTATATCACTTGGAGTATATCCCATTTAAAAAATCAAAAAATTTAAATTGGCTCGAGCTTCTGCAGAGGTTTAGTTCCTTTCCCTCACAAACTTTAAAATCAGGAAAGTAAAAGAACGTTGATCGTTATATGTTACCTTAGTTGACATTCGTATTAAGTGAGTCAATGCCTTCTGAATTCTCACATAAAATATCATTTAAAAAAGCTCCAGTAATCTTAGCACTCATAACGTCCTCGATTTTTCCATGTACCACATGTTGAGCAATATGTCTTTTGGTATAGATTCCAGAAACTTACCGTGGTTAAATATTCTCTTTACAACAAAATTCAATATTTTGCCAATGTCCTTGACGTTATCATCTTTTCCCCCGATTGCAGAATCGCTTCCTTAAGGCACATAATTATAGTGAGCTGTTAAAGATCCAGTTAGTCTAAAAAGTTGCCCACCACTAAAATTTCCATGCTACAACCAAATTTGTGGAGGAATCTAAATTTATCTAAGATATCACTTTGGTTGTAAAAACTATTGGAATTGTTGTTTTACAAAGGCTTGACTGTAACGATAAAAGAATTTAGTTTTATCCCGACAGGAAGATACAAATGAGATTTACTAATAATATAATAGTTTTTTAATAAACAATGAACATAAAACAAACTAATAACTTGGAAAGACAAAAATTGCCGAGAAGATAAAAGTTGCTCCTCACAAGAGAAACATTTTCAGCTTAATTTTCATAATGTTTGGTAGTTCTTCAAAATGTTTAATGGCTTTCTTTATCATACATTAGTATTTTTAAGGAAGAGTAGCTACTAAATGCAATCTATTGATATAGTTTACCCGTTAAATATGAGTTTTATCATATACAATTTAGCTATCGACCAAAATGTCAATTAATATAAACTAACACTTTAAAAAATATTCCCATTTCCTAACTACATAATGTACCTTATTTTTAAATTGAATTGATAAATCAATGTATATGCTACGAAATAAATAAAACTGAAATATTATTTTAATAAAATTTACACATAACAAAATTATAAATATAATTATGTTACGCTGCTTTATTTTCACATGGCAAAATTGTCCTGAAAACAATGACTTCAATGGCAAATTGGCAAAATAGTTTTCTTATAGCATATCTAGAAACCCAAACTGAGAATATGGCATATATGTAATTTCCCCAATTTCAAATTGGTACACATAGTT
>OVAN01003685.1:0-28194 GCA_900406275.1 Anastatica hierochuntica
CTTGTTGCAACGACAATCTCAACAACCTTAGTGAGTCCTTCAATAGGACAACTAGAGAAGCTAGGAAGAAACCATTGCTTGAAATGTTAGAAGATATAAGAAGACAAGTCATGATCCGTAATGCCAAAAGAGAAATACTTTCTAGGAGGTTGAAAACTAAGTATACAAAGTTGGCTCATTTTGAGATTGAGAGTACAAAAGAGAAGTCAAAAGAGTGTGTTAGATATATGGCTTGTGGGAACCTTCATGAAATAGATGATCATGGCACGGCTTATAGTGTGGACATGGACTTAAAGACCTGTGGCTGCATGAAGTGGCAGCTCACGGGTATTCCTTGTATCCATGCAGCTTGTGTCATACTTGGAAAGAAGTTAATGATAGATGATTACGTTGTTGAGTACTTCACTGGGGTAATGTGGATGAGAACTTATTCTCGTGGTATTAGACCCGTTCAAGGGATGAAAATGTGGCCTAGATTAAATAGGTTACCCGTATTACCTCCACCATTTAGAAAAGGCAACCGTGGAAGGCCAAGCAAACACGAGAGGAGAAAAGGCAGCAATGAATCTTCTTCCTCTTCCAATAAAACTAAGCTATCTAGAGAGAGACGTGTGATTACATGCTTTAATTGTCTACAAGAAGGACACAACAAAGTTACATGTTCTAGTCCGACTGCTGAAAGAGAAGCAAAGAGGCCAAGAGGACGACCAAGAGTTGAATATGCGGTTTGTCTTCGATTTATCTTATTCTTTTCTTGATTTTCAAACTCAAAGACTGTCTTTGATATATCTGTTTTTGTAGGATGAGCCTTCGGAAGGACTGTCTCAAGCTCAAGGACCTTGACAAAAAGAAGCTTAAAGACTGTCTTTGATGTTTAAGTTATGTTATGTTATGTGTTCTTAAAACTATTTAAGTGACTTGTTTTTAGTTTGAAAGTCATGTTGCGTTTTGGTGTGTAAAACAACTTCTTATGCGTTATGTAAGACTTGTTTCTGTTTATTGTTGTGTATGTTGTGTTATTAACCTTAAACAAGAAGAAAACAATAAAAGTTCTCAACTTTGTCATCACAAACATACAATGGATTTGATTAAAAATTTCAAATTCCGATTGTCATCACAAATTCCGATTGTCATCACAAACATACATTAAAAACTTCAAACTACAGTACTAAAAGTTAGCAGAAACAGAAAATACTACTAAGATTTAAACATCACAATTTCGATTGTCATCACAAACATACAAATTGAGATGGATTTGATTAAAAACTTCAAATTCTTCAGCTCCTCTTTAACAGTCACGACCTCTTCATTCAATTTGTGAATCGCCTGTTTCATGTTGTTCAAATCACTTTCCATGCTTCTCAATTTGGGAAGAGCATGAACAACTTCTTCATAAACGGCATCCTCCACCCATTTGAACAAATGTTTCTAAAGGAGTACAAAACAGTGAATCAAAAGAATCATCATATCTTCGTAAATCAAATAGCCAAAAACACTTACATCTCTCCTACTTTCACATTTGAAGAATGGTCAACCCGGATTGTCTTGTGTCCCGGAGACGAAAATCTCAGCCTTCCGACCACAGAAACAATTCGATGGCAACCCACGATCAGAATCTAGTCTCTTTGCCATTTCATCGCGGTCTTCTTCCTTAGCTCGCCGGCGGTCAGAATTAACAGAGAGAAAGAGAGAGATGAAGGTTGGTAGAAGGAGGAAGAGGAAGAACACGAACACGATTAGGGTTTCTTTTTTAATTTGGGAATTTTTAATGAAACGTTGCGTTTTGATTTTTTTTTGGAGAATAATTGAGCCAAAACGACGTCGTTTTGGGTCTGAGAGATGAGTGTATTAGATTAGCCAAAACGACGTCGTTTTGGTGTTAAACATCCGTTAACCATAATTAACGTCTGACTTTCGATGAGATCATTTTGGCCTGGTCAACATAAGTTTGTGATTTAAATAGATTAATTTCAAAAGTTTGAGATTTTAATGGTCTATTTGAAAGTTGGGACTTTAAATTGCCAAAATTTGTAAGTTGAGGATTTAAAAGACATTTTTTCTTTTAAACATTTAATGAGGATATTTATTTGGATTTTTTTATATTTTCAGATTTTTTAGGTATCCCTGGTAGATTATATTTGATACCCGAATGATTATGGTACAAGATTTATTCGGATTTTTGTGTTCAATTCGTTTGGGTTCGGTATAGTTTTTTTTCTCGGTTGGATACGGTTAAGATAAATCGGTTAGATTAATCTCATTAACCGTTAGAGAATCTAACAGCCTTTACATTAATACTAAACGAAACAAGCGTCAATGTTCATACAAAGACGTGCATTAGTTTTAAATACGATAAGATAAATAGAGTAGTAGTCTACTAGAGTGGGGACTTTGACTTTCTGTAATCTAACGGGACCGTTACGAAGAAGAAGAAGAATCTGTAAATAAAATAAATAAAAGCTTTTAAGGATCTGTCACTTACGTAGGTGACAGACATATTAATCCAATCAAATCTTGCCATTTGTAAGGTCCACTTCTAAAAATCACAGACGTGAAAAAAGGCTAAGGTGGATCCTGTGGTACTACTAACTACTGCTTCTGTGATTAACATCCAATGAATCTCGTGAAGTGTGAACTTTCACTTCAATATTTTTTAGAGTGAATTGGTTAGACAACCGATAATTAAATTTATGTGATTGTTGCAGACAAAAAAAATTTCATGTGATTGCAAAACATAATAATATAATATTAAAAATAAAACACAATTTCTTTTTGTCGGAATAAAACACAATTTTACCTGTAAAATTTAAATAAAGAAAAATGAGAGGACAAAAAAGTAAAAACAATTTTTGGGAAATTAAAAATTTAGTCAATGATTTTTCGTGGTTATTTATCCTATCTTGTAATGTTAATTTAAGTCCATTAGTGTGTTGTGAGGCAATTTTTAAAAAAATACTTCTGTCGAAAAAGATTGATTTTATGAATTTTTCACGCAGATTAAAAAATAATAAAAAATATATTTATCCAAAACTTTACATCTAATAAATCATGCAAATAATACTATTAGTTGATTTATTTTTTTGAAAAAAATATTAATGACACAATACCTTAAAAAATAGAAAATCATTTTTTGTGAGACAAATAAAAATTTTAAAGCATCAATCTTTATGGACGGAAGGAAGTACATTTTAACCTATTTTTGTTATTAACATGCGGTCATGTTTCTTAGACAACCAAAACTAACATCTCAGATATGAAACTAACTACATATCTTGTGTAATGAATATATCACACAAAGTTTCATGAAACGACGAGTTACAGCCTCATCAAAAGTTTGATCTTTTCAAAGTTTCAACGTCTATTTGTATCTTTAAAAAATCAAGGTTGTAAATCTCAGTCTCTCCGTATACAAACTTAAAAATCTAACTACCTAGTTGTGGTTTGGGTTCGAAATTATTAGTTTAATTATATCTAAGCTGTAACTTAACTTTAAAATTTCCTAACCAAACCAATTAGACCCGATTAACATAAAAAAATCCGTTTACAATTTTTCTTTATCGGTGTTAGTTCTTTTTCCATGAAGAACGAACCCTAAAACGTGATTTGTTAAACTTTTGAAATTGAAACCTGAGAGGTGAGAGAGACAACATGAAACTCAAGTTGTGCAAGTCTCTTCTTGTTGTTCGATTTTTTGGTTGATCGATTTTCTAGTCTCTCATTCTGTCTGAGATTCATACTAATAATGAATCTCTCTCGTTGTATGTCAAAATAGAAAGACGAGAGTGAAGGTATGAGATTGAAGTAAGGTAAATCTCTATTTCTTTTATGGGTTAGTTGATTCATACATACATTGAAGATTACATGAAAATTTCGGCATCACTCACACCTTCTCCTTGCATACTTCACCGACTATTCAAAAAGAGCAACTTTTATCTCTGCAACTTCATCATCATCTACCATATCTTCCTAGGAAATCCGAACCAAGTTAGTTCGTTTTATGGGTTATTAGATTTATAGATTAAAAATGACGTGATGGATTTTCTAGTCTCTCATTTTCTGTGAAATTCGTACTAATGCCTACGAATGTCTCTCGTTATAGGTCAAAATGAGAAATTTAACATCAAATTCCAGTGGAACATCAATTGGTCGCTCTATGAGAAGAGTTGTGGGAGTCTCGACAAGTTTCTGGTGCAGACAACATATTGTTGCGAAATTCTCAAAGACAAAATGAAATGCGAATCGTAGATACTATCGTTGTTCATAGGCATCAACTGAGAAGGTAACACATAATTGAACTCTGTAAATTCAACTTGTTCGTTGTGCTCATTGTTGTAATTTTTTGTGTAGCTTTCCAGAACCACATTTTAAATGGTTGATGAGAGTTTATACGATGAGATTCAAGCAATTGCTGCAACCACAATGAGACTTGGAGAAGAATTGAAGGAGAAGAAGAAGCTTACGACACAAAATGTGGAAATTTGGAAAGAGAAGAAGAAGCTATAAGAAGGAATTTCAAAATATGGAAGCTCAAGTTTTTGAGAAGGTGAAAAATTCATTGCAAGAAGCTAAAAGTAGAATGAAGAGAATGTTGATTATTGTAGTTTTAGAATGCATGTTCATGGTAGAATGCATGAAACTGCGTTGAATCTTTCTTGTAACTTGAATGTTGATGTTATGGTTTTTGTAGTGAACTTGTGTTGTGTATTTAAAAATAGTTTAAAACATGAACACATATGTTCTAAATCAAAACACATAAGAAGTTCTTTTTTTAACACTAGAGTTTAAACATTCCGTTAACATGACAAAGTACAAAGGTTGAAAATAACTCCCCTGAACAAATGAATGACAAAATGAAAAACGAAAGAGACACTAACTAAAACAAATAAAAAACCAACTCACTTCTCATCTACCTTATTCAAAGCCAACGAGTTTAAAAACACAAAAATATATAGAGTTAAGTTTTAAAACACTAGAAAAAGATACAAAAGTTCATTGTGCAAAACATAAAAGACATATGAGTTCCAAAACACAAAAACTCATAAGATAAAAGTTCTGCTTATGCTTATGCTTCTAATTCTTCTTATGCTTTTGCCTCATATTCTTCTTATTATTCTGCTTCTAATTATGAATTTCACTTAAATTAACCACAATATGTTATTTTAACCATAAAATAAGACTCAATAATCATTTACCATAATTAAACACAATAAATCAAACAAAGATACATACCTTTTTATCATTCTTGTGAAATCTAGAATTGTGGCTAGATTTAGAACATATTTCACAATGCATTACCCTCTTAAGTTAATTCGGTTTCTTCTTCAGTGGAGACTCATATGTCCCTTTTTACGTTAATGCTTCTTGCTCTTCTTCTTACAACCATGCTGAGATGGTTCCAAAAGTTCATGAACTAGTGGATCAGACCCATGAGGCCAAAATCTAGCACCTCTCAATAGATTTAACGAAGAAGTATATGTTATTCTCCTAGAGCTTATGCGAAACCACTCATTCACGTAGTGATCAGCTTTTAATTTCTTTTCAAGAATAACAACATATGCATGATCACAAGGAATTCCTGTTATCTCTCACTTTCTACAACTACATGTTCTCTTTTCCATACTAACCCTATAAAAACAACCACTAAGCATAACTTTCCACATTCCATTTGTGGCTTTAAAAACCTACCAAGTTGAGGCATTTTCATGTACTAGAGATAGGAACTTAGAAACACATGGTGTAGTTTTTCATGTGTGTTTACGAGATTTTAAAGATCTTTTAGCTATACGTACCATTGCAAGGTGTCGTATCGTCTCTAACATTGGTACAAATGGCTTTTATCTTGTTTTCACTAATGAATTGTTGAAAGACTCAGAGCGATTGTATTCAACGTCTTCACAATAATTCCCCAACTTGTAAAATGCCCTACACCAATTCCTTGACTTTGATTTGACAACATCATCATAAACATTTGTATCATAGCATCTGATCCTGTCTAAATTCTCATTTAATTCTACCTCGTTATAGCTCCAACCTAGATACCATATTAGACGTTTCATCTGAAACTTTGTCCCATGATTTGCCTTCAAATTTTCATAGATGTGTCTAACACACATCCTATGTTTAATCCATGGCAACTCAAGATCTACTGCTTTGATTAGACCCTGGAATGAAAACCAAATTTTTAAACACCATAATCTTATGTAACTATAAAATATGTTATAACTACACAAATACAAGTCAAGCTTCATTTTATATTACCTTCTGACGATCACAAACCATAATGTAGCCTTCATAGTAACGTAGATCCAAGTCAAGCTTCAGCTTTCTCACAAACTAGAGTCAATTATCTGTATTCTCAATCTGAACAACGGCCCATGCTATTTTGATAAATACAATTGTTCACATCTCTACCTATAGCAGTCAAGAGCTGACCTTTCATTCTAAATCTTAAAAAATATCTATTAACTCCGATTAGCGGTCAACACGTTTCCTTCCAAGATATTCTGAGAATTTCAAAACATACATAAGATCTACTGAGTACATCCTCTCATGCATCATTCAACATTGTATCAATCTCCATAGTAGACTTCAAGTTTGCATTGATTAACTCACTACCATAGTCTCAGAGCCTAGCAAATTGCTCATCATAGTCACTTTCTATCCATTTCATAGCTTTAAGCCTCGTAGCTTGGCATTGGGGTCTTGACGCAATGAGCTTCCAACGTTCTTTAATAATCTCTTCAATCTTCATAGGCATTATGTATTGTGGTTTGTCTCTAATCTTATCAACAAATAGACGAGCGATGACAAGGACTTTTAGCATTTTGCAAGCTCTATTAGAAATGCACCAAATGTACCTCATTGAACTTCTTTATCTGCGATTTCTTTGTCTTTCCAACTATCGAACAGTAGACACGCCATGGTAAACCATCACCCATTGCACACTCAAATCCCAATTTGGTTTTATCATACATGTATTGCCTAAAAATCATGCTCGATCTCAAGGTGTAACTCAATATATCATCTTTGAATGCAATGCCATTGAAGAAGACTTGTCCTAAATGAAATTCCCCACCACCGACGCTGACATCGTCTCGATTTCTTTCTTGAACTGTAGCACCTTCTTCTTCATAGTTGTCGTTATCAGGAATTTGATTGTGGCTTATCAGCATTTCATCAAAAAATCCATTAAAGCTCAATTTCCAAATTCAACCACTTAAGTCGATCTTCTTCCTCTTGGGCTTCATCTCTGTCTTCCACCAGATGACCAATGGTTCCTTCTTGTACAATTCATTCTTATTCATCAATTTGATTATTCTCGACCTACAACGAGAGATATTCATTATTAGTATGATTCTCAGAGAGAATGTGATGCAGCGAAAAGCTTCTAGGGATAAAACTAGAGATCCGTTGATTCTGAGAATACCCGGAAAATTAGGTTTGAGAGTCCTCCTCTCTCGGCTTAACAAGCTCGCAGGGTTTGAGAATACTCTTCTCAGTGGTTTATAGAAACCTCTTTAGGAAAACTCCTTTAATTTATCAAATCATCATCTGCATACAACTACAGGCTTAAAGAGCCTATTTATAAGAAAACTAAATAACCCTAAAATCTATTTAAAATCCTTATAGATAATCCCAAAAACCTAGATAAACACTAAAACAATAAAAGAAGAGATTATCTTATAAATAAAATAAATAATAAAGTAAATCAAGATATTTGGAATATATCCAAATATCTCTCTGCATCATTCTCTCCGGGTTGGAGAAGATTCGTTCTCGGATCTTGGCCGTACGTTGTGTCAGATCCCCACCATCCAAGAAAGATCCTTCTTCGAATCTTCAATAGAATTTGCACGAATTTTGCGCATTCCGGATTCTGCAGAAAAATTTCTGAAACTTGATTCTACATGATTTTTGCACGGATCTGTTTTCTCATAGAATTTTCAGAAAACTGTGTACGTCCAAATTTTGCACGAATTGTATTTTCTTCAGAATCTCGAACTCGCCCGGATTTTGCACGCCCAGTTTTTGCACGGCCCAATGTTGTGAAAGCATCTTCTGGGAAGATGAAATCAACAATCATAATGTCTTCTTCATAAACATCATAGATTGGATTATTGTCGAAGATCAGGTTGACAACGACGCGGCCAGAAGCATTGAGCACCGGTTGAGCTTCGATGGGCAAGGCAGCGGCAAGATTAGGATTGAGCTGCTGCTGTTTCAGGCTAATGGCTGCCAAAGCGGCTTGCACCCCTTGCTCAATCCCTAATTGAATGGCTTGTTGCATTGAAGCAGCCAAGTTTTGTCGCAAATCTCGTATCTCAGAAAAAAATTTGGTGTAAATCGTCACCTTCAGGTTTTTTTTTTCAGCCTGTTTATCAGTCGTTTTGTCGCTGGGTTTAGGAGCCATCGTTTGTACAGGATCGTAAGAAATTCAAAAACTAATTTGATAGATCTCTATGGCGCTCTGATACCAACTGATGCAGCGGAAACTTCTAAGGATAGAAGTTGAGATCCGTTGATTCTGGGAATACCCGAAAAACTAGGTTTGAGAGTCCTCTTCTCTCGGCTTAACAAGCTGGAAGGGTTTAAGAATTCTCTTCTCAGTGGTTTATAGAAACATCTTCAGGAAAACTCCTTTAATTAATCAAATCATCAACTGCATACAACTATAGGCCTAAAGAGCCTATTTATAAGAAAACTAAATAACCCTAAAATCTATTTAAAATCCTTATAGATAATCCCAAAAACCTAGATAAACACTAAAACAATAAAAGAAGAGATTATCTTATAAATAAAATAAATAATAAAGTAAATCAAGATATTTGGAATATATCCAAATATCTCTCTGCATCATAATGAGAGGGTAGAGAATCAATCAAGCAAAAAATCAAACAACAAGAAGAAGAGACTTACCAAACTTGAGTTTCATATCGTCTCTCTCACCTTTCTAATTTCAATTTCACGACTTTAGCAAATCACGTTGTAGAGTTCGTTGATCATTGAAAAAGAATTTGTGTCGAAAAAGAAAAATTGTAATCATGTCTTTTTTTAGGTTAATCAGGTCTGTAATCGAGTTTAATTGGTTTGGTTAGGAAGATTTATGAAGTTACGATTTAGACATAATTAAACCAATAATTTCGAACCCAAACCACAATTAGGTGGTTATAGATTTTTAAGTTTGTGTATGGGGGATTGAGATTTAGAAACTTCCATTTTGTTGAGATATAGATAGAGGTTGAAATTTTGGGGGAGATAAAACACGATATCAAACTTCTGAGGGGGCTGTAACTCGTTGTTCTAAGTTTTCTTTAACTTAATATTAATTTATGAGCGAACCAAATTAAAGGACAAAAAGTCCATTTTTTTTACGGTTATATACCTTCATTTTAACTCTTGCATTTGTCCATATCTTCCTTTTTTAGGAGTTTCTAACTTATCCCTTTCTCTCATACACTTGCATAAATATCGTTGTGAATGAATGAAGGACAAGAGAGTTTCTAGACCCAATCTACATGGTATCATAGAGTTTCACTACTTTTCTTATTGTCTTTAGGTTTCTTATTTTGTTGCTAATCCTGATTCATGTTTTAAAAGCTTCATACAAAAGCTAACGCTTTGTTTTTCTGTTCTATCTCTTGTGATATTGTCTCTTTCTCAAAATCGTGTAGAAGAGCAAAGACGTTGTCTTGTTATTATTGCTGTTATTGGTGTTACGTTTTGTTGATTCAAAAACATAGGTATTCAATGAACATGGCGGGTGAAGACATTGAAACATGCGAGAATTCTATTGATTAAGGTGTTATCTCTACCTAAAAGTTGTTGGCACCATGATGATTTTTTCGTATACCTTGTCTACATCAAACAATCCAGGTGTCTTAGTTTCTCTAGTTCAATTGACGAGCTAAAATTGTAATGGGTGGGCTTCTGAGATGATCGTGATATGGAGACCTGATTCAAGTAGTCTTGATTTAGAAAATTGGCTTAGTGTAAATTCCATGATCATCGGTTGGCTCCAAGCTTCCATTGAACCAATGATTCGTTTAATTGTCACGTATAAACGAACGTCATCCATCAACTATGAATTGAGTTAAAGGAGCATTTTCTGTCGGAAATAACGTGAGAACGCATCAAATAAAAAGTTAGGTTGCTTCTTGTCGGCAAAAAGAACGTCATGTTCTCGAATATTATGGTCGACTCTCCACTCACTATGAGAAACTTCAAGCATATGAATATGGAATTTGTTGATCATGTGGAGACCCCTATGCATTTTCTAAACTACAGAAGAAAGAGAAAGGACATCTATTCGTAAAGAGATTGAATGATGAGCGATTTGGAAGTCTCTGCACAACAATCACCACCGCTGATCCTTTACCGTCTTTTGGAGAAATATATTCTAAAATCATTCGTGAATAAAAACGATTGATGGCTTCGAGACATAAAAAATGAAATATGTGATTGGTTTTCTCACTCAACAATCAAATTCCTCTTCACAATCTCGTCATGATGCATTAGAGTCGTTTTCTAAGTAAAAAAAACCGACCAATCATCTCCTTCACAAAGGTGATCACACTGGAATTTCACGAGGACAACCTCTTTGTTCTTATTTTAGGTTTGTAGGACATGATGGAAACTTGTTGGCTTCCCAGATTGGTGAAATGAACAGTTTGAACGCGGTAGAGGTAACACATGACGAAGTCGAGGTGGAAGAGACTCTGGTTTTCAAAACTATGGATGTGGTTGTGGTCAAGCTTTGGCACATGATACAAGCTACAATACATTTGGTTCTTCAGAGCTCACACAAAAACAATGGCAACAAATTCCAGAATAATTCAAAAAAATGGTGTTTCTGGTAAGTTATCCGATAAAAAAGGTTACGGGGATATAATTTTTGATACATGGTCTTTGCATCATATGACTGGTGATCTTTCTCTCTTGATTATTCCTTTGAACACTCCACCCTGTACCGTGGAATTTGCTGATGGTGGAATAACAAATTCATATAGTAAAGGGCAACTGAACATATTGGACACATTGTCTTTGTATGATGCCCTTTATGTCCCAAAATTAAATGACACCTTGTTATTTGTTGCAAGCTCCATATAAAAAAGGAATTGATTTGTTTACTAATACATTATGTGTTTTGCAAGACTATTTTTCAAGGATTATGTTCGGAGCCGGTGAAAAATATGATGGAGTTTACTACTTTATGTATGTCAAAGCAGCTAGATTTTTCCAGCTGATACTAATTCGAATTTGGCTTTTTGGCATCAATGACTTGGACATCCATCTTCTCCAGTGCTTTCATCTTTATTGTATTTGTCTGGTTCTTCTATGTCTGCTTCCTTTGGCTCCTATGAAGCTTGTTTCAAGGAAAAGTAGAGTAGAAGTGTTTTTCCTGAAAGTTCAAATAACAATAAAGAGTAATTTTCTTTTATTCACTGTGATGTCTGGAGTCCTTATCGAGTTCCGTTTACTTCAGGAGTAGTCTATTTTCTGAGAATTATTGATGATTATATGCGGGCAGTGTGGACTTATCTCATATTTAAATCTTTAGCAACTTCAAATTAATGAGATTGAAAATTAATTTAATACTCCAAAAAACCATAAAGCAATAGTACATCTTGTCCTCTAATGTATTTGCCGAAATTGGTATCTTTTGAGATTTGAAACAAAAAGCAAAAGTTGATTCTTTTGACATTTTGGGAAGTCGGTGCAGCAATGGTTTGCTCATTCTAGAAAGAAGAGTAATGAAGATTGAGAGAAGATAGAGAGCAGAAACATAGAGATGCATTTGGTAGATAAAAGCTAAAACTTTGTGTTACATTTTGTTCATTTCTTCCTTAGATTACGAAGTGGGTTTATAGCTGCTAAAGAGTTGTAAGACCGACACTTGTAATCTTGTATTTTGTCTCTACAACTAGTGGATCCTGAAAATGTCTCGATAAGATGTAAGAGTGATTGTTGTGATCCTCCGAACTCGTAAATGTTTCCTGTGTGCTCTCTTCTTTCTCTTTAAATCTTCTCTTTTAATTGCTCTACTTTCATTTCTCTGTTTTCTCTCATCTTTTCTATTGCAAAGTTTTTATTTTTGGTTCTTTGACTCTAAAAAGTCGATATTTTTTAGGGGAAAAACCTAACAGTTCATAATAGGTTGACCAAGTTTATTGAAATTTTTTCAAATCTGTTAATATTATGTGTACTAATATAAGACTATAGGATAAAACACATGCAAACATGTAGTAATACAAAACTAAATACTAAATTTTTTGGGTGCACAAACTAAGCTAAGATATACAATCTGCACGTAGCTCTAGCTGCCATTATTAATTTCTAATATAAATATGATTATATACTATCAAATAAGTTATTTATATAGAAAATAATTTATAATGTAAGGTTTGTGGTTGTGAATCCACAAGAAGATCTTTGTTTTATAACGAACAAGCTGAAGGGTTTAAAAGGATAAGGTTCAGTTTGCAACACATGATCTCTATCATTTTCTCTCTCTGCTGCAGTTGGCAGGTTTGTACAATTCAGGATATGCTTCAGAGCAGACAAAAGGAAGTTGGCTGGAAGGAACCGTTTGCTGTGCTGTTAATGAGACAAGATTAACCAAGGTTTAACTCAAGTCATGGGTTAGGTTAAGTTGTGCCTTTGTTGGTATTTAAACAGAGCATGGATGTCTCAGAAAGGTTATGCAGAAAAAAAGTAGAAGAGAGGTGTAACAGAGAGCTCAGAAGTGCTACAGAGGTGCGAAAGCACCAAGGGTGCTGAAGCACCAAGGCACGAGTGTGCAAAGCTATTCAAGGGTGCTGAAGCACCANAAGTTGTGCCTTTGTTGGTATTTAAACAGAGCATGGATGTCTCAGAAAGGTTATGCAGAAAACAAGTTGAAGAGAGGTGTAACAGAGAGCTCAGAAGTGCTACAGAGGTGCGAAAGCACCAAGGGTGCTGAAGCACCAAGGCACGAGTGTGCAAAGCTATTCAAGGGTGCTGAAGCACCAAGGCACGAGAGAGTGCAAGGTTCTAAGCACAAGGAGTGAGCTTGAAACAGAAAGAAAAGAGAGATCTAGAGAGAAAACATAGAGTTACAAGAGAGCTTTGTATTCATGAAAGTGGTTGAGGAACAAAGCTGTAACACTTCTGATTCTACTGGATTGGTGGATTTAATCCCCCCCCTGAGATGTAACTCTTCCACATTGGAAGGTGAACTCAGGGTAAACATTTGTGTGTGTGCTCCTNAAGCTTGAAACAGAAAGAAAAGAGAGATCTAGAGAGAAAACAGAGAGTTACAAGAGAGCTTTGTATTCATGAAAGTGGTTGAGGAACAAAGCTGTAACACTTCTGATTCTAGTGGATTGGTGGATTTAATCCCCCCCTGAGATGTAGCTCTTCCACATTGGAAGGTGAACTCAGGGTAAACATTTGTGTGTGTGCTCCTTTTCTTTATTTCTGCTCTGCATCTTCTTTGCATCATTCTCTGCATCAAGTTCATTCATGTCTCTTTCCCGGTTCCGCATTCATTCCGCATCTTTCTCATAAGGTTCCAAGTAATATCTTAGGCTCAAGTGGAAGTAAGCTTAAGTCTGGAAGGGGTAAACCTTCAACATATAAGAAAATACATTTAATCAAAATTTACAAAAACATACAAAACAATAACTCTTACATAGCACGACTCTAGTAATTTATTAAAACTAGTTCATTCTTTAATCAACAATAAAGACATCGTATATCACTATTAGCAAAACAAGACATAACATGAGTTTTTATTTAAAAAATAAGAAGTAACAAAGAATAACAAATGGTTCGACTAACAATATAACTTATTTAACAAAAATATATTTTTCTACAAAATCTTTGCATTCAAATTATACTCTGAATTTTGAAAATTTAGTTTTTAGCTTAGTTTTGTAATGTGATTATTATTTATTTACACTTTATTTTTTTGTGCAAACAGAGTTGTTTTTTGGAATGAGTAAAACTACATAACTAATATAGACATTTAAACAACTCTCGACCTAATCTCTCCGCTGCACCAGTCTAGATACATCTTTGTCTTCCTCTTTCTCTTCCTCTTCCTCTTCTGGGACAATGGTCCTTGCGCCGGTGCCGAAGTTCTCTCTCTACTCTTCTTGTTTTTTCTCTTTCCCCTCCTCCCATATGTTTCTCCCCTTCAAAAATGCTCGTTTACCTTGGAGGTGGACAAAAACGAAGTAAAGGCGAAGCATATGGTTGTGACTTTATCAATTGACGTAGTGCTCTTTAGTGAAGCGGCGAGGTAGGGTAAAGGTTTCTGCGGAGGTTTGGGGACGACAACTAATGTTTACTCATCCAAAATTTTTCTACTCTATAATTTCCGATAGATATGAGATTTTGGTAGCGCGTGGAGACTCTTTTCGACTCCTTTACCGAAATATCCACCATCGAGCTTCATTTCCAACATCACGGCGAACACATCCTGTCCCAAATGGATGATTGGTGCGAGTGAAGGAAGCATAATTCTCCACAGTGTAAATCTCTAAGGAGTTTGGTCCTATATTTTTCACGGAACGTTAGTTCAAGAGGCTAAGAACCGCATCTTCTTTGGTGGATTTTCCTCTCAGAGTTCGCGGCAGCTCCAATCCTGCTTTGGCTTGTAAAGCTTCATCAAATCTAAAGTATATGGCCTTCTGGTGATGATGTTACTGTATGGCTCTTCCCTAAAGATGATGTTGGTTTCCTTTCGAGTTCTGAGTTTTTTTTTATGGTAGATTTATTTGGTGTTTCATGCTTCTAGAGGATGAACATTTAGTGGTCTCCGCGAACCAACTTTGGAGTGTAGGTTGATTGGTGAGGTGTAGTGTTGGTGAGCGACTCTTGGGCTTCCTTGTTGCGGCTCGACTTCATCCCTACCATTTTCTCGATCTTCTCCGGTTAAGTGCTTTGTTCGTTTGTATTTACTAGGTAGTTAGCGGTTTGGAAGAGACGTGCACTCGTCCTACTAGATAGGATCTACTGGATGTTTCTCGTTGTTTTCAATTTCTTAGTAAGGAAGTTTGCAAAGCTTCTTGTCGTAGTTCGTAGAGTGTCAAAGTGGTTGTATAAGTGGTGCTATCTTCGTGGCTGAGATGGTTAGCCTTTGGTTATAATCTTGACTCCATCAAGAATGTGAGCCGTATAATGAGTTCAGTGCGTCTGTCTTCCCAAATAATATCGGCTTGTGTTGCTCAACTCGAACTCTCCTCTGATTGATTAGTTTTTTTTCTTAGTTGGTATTTATCTTTAAAGATCTATTTTTCATCTTCCAATGTATATTTTCTTTTTGGATTGTGTTTTCTAAGTTTTCTTTACCCGTTATGGTTTATGGCTCTAGAGTATCCCTTAAACCTATCGGCTTGTGGCTTCGAAAAAGCGTAAGACGTTTACCGGCTTCATATTAAAACTTGTTTAAAAGTTCTAATAAAATCCCTAGATGGAAAAAAGTAGCTTGTTGGAAATGAGTGTTTTCAAAAGTTTCAAGAGTAATTATACTAGATAATCTAAGAAAACTATTATTTAATTTTCCAACCCCGATTTTTCTTCTTATAAAATATTTTACCTTATTACCCTCCAAAAACAATTTTCTTTTCTTTTT
Organism: Anastatica hierochuntica; assembly: GCA_900406275.1. Taxonomy (NCBI): domain Eukaryota; kingdom Viridiplantae; phylum Streptophyta; class Magnoliopsida; order Brassicales; family Brassicaceae; genus Anastatica; species Anastatica hierochuntica. Next base: position 15,617 of record OVAN01003685.1, read on the forward strand.
TTTTATATCAAGAATAGGTGTTTAATTGGTAAAAAACTATCTATTTTTATTACTATGTTTTTGAATTCCAAAAATTTAAATAATGTATTTACCATGGTTATTGTCCTAATTCACCCAAGTTTTACTATTTATTAAACTAACAACATTTTCATAACATTTATGGATCTTAAAATCCAACTCAGAATTTTGGGTTAGTTGCTTGCATATTGTATAACAAGTTTGAAAAAAAAAAGATATTTTTATTTACTCTTTTGGAAGATTGCAAGGGAATGCTTAGAGAGTAAAAAATATTTTAGATCGAAAGTTACCAGCCTCTTTTCTTCTACGTTTTCCTCTTCCTTTTAAAGGTCTATCTCGGATCTTAACATTCACCGGATTTGCTCCGGCGAATCCACCGTCTTCAATGTGTGTTTTATTAGCCTTTAGTGTTGTTGATCCGAGAATGGATTTGATTTTAAAGCTATGGATCTTCTTCCTTCCTCAGGCCCATAACTCTCTTCTTCTTTCACCCCTTCCATTCTCTCACTATGGGCCTTTGACGCCCACTATCTATATCCGGTTCAAACTCCTGGTTATTCGAACCGGGTTTGGGTTGGGTGAAATCCACCTCCATCAGGAGCTCCTCTAGAAGCTCGTCAATAGTAATTAGTTAGGAGTCCTGTGAGCTAGATCCTTAATTGATTTCTCTTTGATGAGATTTATGAGTTTGGAATCCATAATATGGTTTGAATATATGAATTTCCTAGCGAAACCCGGTTTCCTTTTTCTGTTAGCCTGTGCAAAGATTTGATTGGATCCTGATTTGATTTGTCTGGGTCTCGCAACTGTTTTTGTCCTCTCCGTAATCCTTGAGACTCACGTCATTTGAAGCCCAACTCTCCACTACCGTTTCTTCTGTCGCCATCAAAAGGTTTGTGTTCTCTCTAACTTTCCCACTTCCCTCTTCTTATTTCTCTTACGAATCTTTGTCCTTTGCGATTTTTGTTGCTTTGCTCTTATCTTGAGTCGAATATCTTAGTATCCTCCACCATGGACTCTGAATCCCTAATCACGCGCCAGAGAAAACCCCTATCTCCCTTTACTCTTTTCGTTGTCAGACACGACGACGCTCCTGGGACTTACGGCGAGAGGCCCTTCTCGGAAGAGGAGGCCATTGAACTTCCCTTCTATCTCGCAAATCTCGACGCAGCTGGAGGGGACGAAGGATTCTCTGTCGCTATTGATGAAGGCGACATTCTAGAGGAAGGTCACCTCAGCGTTTTCCCTGCCGTACCGGTGGTCGTAGCTCATCCGACGAATGCCCCCGTTGCTGCTCCGACTACGAGCACCACCAAATCTCTCTAGACAATGAGGGAAGAACTCAATGTTTCCAAAAACGTTGTGTTCTTGCTCCCATCTCCTCAAGATAGGCCTTGGACCCCTCCTTTTGGGTACTTTTGTATCTACGACTCATTCTTCAGAAACCGCCGCTTGTGGTTTCCTCTTCCTCATATCCTCATGGCCTATTGTCACCGCCGTCAGATCACCATCTCCCAACTGACCATTGGCAAAATCAGGACCATCGTCGGTCTCGTTGCAGAGATCAATCTCAAGCTGGGGGTTCAGCTTCTTGAGCGCTTGACTTCCTTCAAGTGTATCAACAAGAAACCAGGGATTTACTACGTCTCTGGGAACCCCCAACTTGTCACACTCCCAAATAGTAAAATTGACTTCTGGGAGAAGGCATGTTTCTATGTGCAGGCCAACTCTGACTCCCTGCCAGCCCTCTTCGACAGAACAGTTCGCATGAGTTGGAATTTTGACGTTGGTAGGCGACCTGTCAAAGTCGTCTTCTTTGGCTGCGTCTGACTCTGTCGCTATCTCCCTTTTTGTTTGTATTTGTTTTGGTTTTAGTTCGCTCAGTCCCCAAAAAAGCAAAGGATTTCCTGACCTTGAGCGACGACCTAGCTGCACTCAGGGCCATCGAAAAATGCCGGTGGGTTAGCTTCAACTCCACCCGCATTGCTATTGCTATTGCTTCTCTAACTGCTCGGGAGTCCAGCCAATCTTCTCCTCTTACCCAATCTCCTGCACTACTTCGCATCCAATCTCTTTCCTCAATGGTGTGCCCCCACTGTGCAGCTTCTGAACTTGGAGCAGAAAGATGCCGACCTGGCCCGCAAGCAGGCTGTGCAACTGATGCTCAGCCGCGGGCTGAGACTTCTGATGTGGAGAAGAATGCTCCTCCTCCTACTGTTGCAACTCTAGAGACCCTCCAAGAGAAGAATGCCTCCCTCCCTCTCCCGTGCTAATGCCTCTACCGCCTCCGAGCTTCGGGGATCCAATCATCCCCGCTACTGCATCTGCGAAGGATGCCATTTTGGCGAAGGCCAAATCTGCTACTGACAAGAGGAGAGACGAAGAGGCGTCCTCCCGTGCTGACAAGGATCTTGCGCCACACAAAGAAGCGCCTCCACCATCCTCAACAGGGAGAGACCGTCAGTTCGGAGACGCCGAGACCAAGAAAAGATCCTCCTCCTCCTCTTCTGTAGTTCCCTCCAAAAAGCCAAGGGGGATGAGAAGGGATCTTCTGGGCAAAAGCCTAGGGAAGTTAGGGCCTATGACCAGTGGAGGTCGGAGGAAAGGAGGCCATACCATAGGAATGATTCAGACCATCGGAGGTCTGAGGAGAGGAGAGCTAAGAAGACGAGGTCATCACACAGAGATGACAACAGACGACTCTCCTACCTCTTGGCGGCCAAAGGGAAAGGTCAAGCTAAAGACCTCGAACCCCCAAGTTATCCAGCTCGGGGAATATGGCTTCGAGTTTGGGTTTTCAGGGGTTGTCCCTCTGGCTGATGACACCAAGGAGAATGAGATGCTCCACCGGTACTTCCGCCTGTCTGTGGACAAACCCATCCCTGAGAAACTCCTTGGCAAGTCCTCCACCTATCATGACATATGCCGGCGTAACACCGAGGTAAACCCTTGGTCTTTATCCCCCTCCTCTCCCTTTTGAGGTTATTGCTAACGTGGCTTCTTCTTATGTCTTCAGAAAATGGGCTTTGTCAACTGCCTAAGGTTCAAATATGAGGAGATGCTGGAGAAGGTGAAGAAGGCCGCCTTCGAGGACTATTATGACCTGAAGATTGAGAGGGAGAAGACCTTCAGTGCCATCAAACGCGCAATTGATGCGGAGTTCTCCTGCAAGGCTCTCCTGAGGAAGGTCAATAAGATTTAGGTGAGCGACTCCGCTATGCGTTCCACGCCGTCCTCCGTCAAGGAGGAGCTATAAGGCGCTACGGATGCGGGTGTACAATGCGAAGCCGAGCTGCAAATATCACTGGAGGCCTGTCACGAGGATGCCAAGAAGAAGGAGTCCGAGATGTCGGGAGATCTTGAGAGGGCGCTGAAGGCAAAGAATGACCTTGGATGGAAGCTCGAATCAACCCGGATTGCTCATGCTGAGGAGGTGGACAAGTTGAAGCTTCATAGTGACTGGGAGATTCAAAGAGCTGTTAGAGGAGCCCAGAAAGAGACGGGGGCCAAGCACAAGCCCAAATTTGAGAAGGTGGAAAGGGTTGTTAAGGACCCGGAGCTCGTGCAGGAGAAAGCACTTCTCCAATCTCTGGCCCAAAGTCGTGTCGAGCTGCTACATGACTTGGCGGAGAGGGGCACCTACGGTCTTGAGGCCTACAAGGAGAAGTGAGAAAGTGTCCTTGCGGACTTCAAAGCTGAGCTCTAGACTATGGACGTCGTTAAGCTCGATATTGAGCAGGATCTCCGCGTGTCTCCTCCATCTAACAGCTCCGCGCTGGTTACTCTTACGGCCTCCACCTTTCCCAACCCGCAAGAGGTCACTTCTCGGGAGGTGGTTATCTTCGAGCAAGAGATCACGAATGTGGTGATGGTAGAGTAGTCGAAGGTGCTTCTTATTTTGGAAACCACCGTGGTAACTACGATTCCCTCTGGAGGTCCAGCTTCGGTTGCCGTGGAACCGCTTGCTCCAGCAATTGATCAGTTCGGGTCCAACCTCCGCACTATCTCCCCCGAGGTCGCCTCTGAGCTCTCCAAAGACCCAAAATAGGACGCATGTGGCCTTAGGAAGATTTTTCTTGTTGTTGTTTTTTTTTCTTTTAAGTTTGTTGTTGTTTCGTACCTTTGATGTGCCCGGGAGGGCTTTAATCTAGAATTCTTGCCCCAAAGACATTTAATTTGAAGTTTTCTACTATGATTCCTTTAATTTTTGTGTAACTCCTGATTGCCAATCTCCTTTGTCACTAGGACTGTATAGTTTTTAGGTACGTACTTGGAGACAACTATCTGATCTTGCGGTCCTTAGTAATTTTCATTGCGTGGATAAGGAACACGTCATGGTGACACCCGACGCCCCTTATTGACACTGTTTAAGGAGACTTTATGATGACTATGATGGCTTCCGCGAAACTCATCGAGTTTTGATGACCAATAAAGAGACCGTAACGAGGATCCATGTGGATTATGATGCGAAGGGAGAAGAGGAAAAGAGACCTCAGTGAGGTCCTATGTGGATTATGATGCAAAGGGAGAAGAGAGAAAGAGACTTCAATGAGGTCTTATGTTGATTATGGCGTGAAAGGAGACGAGAGAAAGAGACTTCTACATTCAATCTTTCGTCAACAAAACTAGGTTCAAGCTAGGGTTGATGGTTCTAAAGCTTCTATTTAAGTTTGTTCACGACCTATTACAAAGGCAGCGAAACATAGGTGCAGAAAGTGATATTGGCTTACCTGTTATAGACGAGGTTGCTGGGTGCGAACTAAAATGGCTTACCTCGTGCCACGTTTGAGTGTTCAAGCGTTTTGCGGGCGTGGTCTGACTTTCCTTTTAGGCGTGCTTAAGCTCACGCAAGATTGCAAGGAATGTACTCTAAAATGTCCTTCACCAATCAGGTGTCGTTTCACCAGGGCGCTTATGAGAAGCGCACAGTTAAGTCGGGAAGTCTGGCCAGGACTCCGACGTTTGAGCTTGTAGGAGAACTCATGAGACATTCTTTTAATGTTATATAAAATTTTTATTATACAATAGTTGTGCTCATGGACGACTGCCTACGTACCCCAGAGGGATCAAGCCATACCGTAGTTTGATTACATCTAAGAGAGAATGCAGGTTCAAGGAACCATGTTTTTTTTGAAGCATGCTTAGTAGTAATACTTCTTGAGATTTTTTGAATTCCAGGGACGAGGCTCGCGCTTCATGTCCATGCCAACAATCTCGTAGACTCCAGGTTTGATGACGCAGGAAACACTATAAGGTCCTTCCCAGCTGGCTCCGAGCTTCCTGCTCAATACTCTGAAGTGTTTTGCAAGACTCTTTGTAGTACGAGTTTGTCTTCTTGAAATGTTCTTGGGTGAACATTCTTGTTGTAATACCGAGCCGCTTGATTATGGTAGGCTTGGAGGCGTATGAAAGCATAAATCCCAGTGCTCTTCCAACACGTCAAGATTTTTTTCCAGCAGCTCGCTATTCAAGAGCTCGTCGGACGGGAGGATATTTTGCTGCAATGTTGGAACACGCACCTCGGTAGGTATTATGGCTTCCACGCACTGGACCAAGGAGTATGGAGACTGTTGTGTGTCAAGCCGTGGAGTAGTCCTATGTGACCAAAGTACGCCATCCATCTACCTTTCTTCGATGTCAGCCGGTTCTTAAGACCTTCGAAGATACGCCGGTTGGTTGCCTACGCCTGCCCGTTACCTTGTGGGTTCCACGGTGTCGAGTACTTGATCGTAATTTTGTATGTGGCATAGAAGTTCTCGAAGTCCGCTGAGATAAATTGCGTTCCATTGTCGGTCACGATGGCGTATGTGATACAATGGCAGCAGAGGATGTTCTTCTAGAGGAAGTTGATGATGTTGTCATCTTTGATCTTGGTATAAGCCTCGACTTCAACCCACTTTGTGAAGTAGTTTGTGAGGACCATGACGTACCTCTTTTTGTTGGATATGTGCAAAGGGCAATTGATGTCCATCGCTCAACGCATGAACGAGTAAAGCGTTAGAACGAACCGCATCAGCTCGACCGGTTGGTGTATTTCCGAGGTGTACCTTTGGAAATGTTCACACTTCTGAGCGTAAGTGATGCAATCCCTGTCCGTCGTCGGCTAGTAGTATCCTTGTTTGCGTACCTTTTGAGCTAGGGACCACCCTCCTTCATAGTTGCCATTAACGTTAGAATGAACCTCCTTGAGAATTTGTCGGAGCTCCTCACCGTGGATGCAATACAAGAGTACTCCGGTGTCACTGTGTTGAAACAGTTTGTCCTCATACATCGTGTAGCAAGCGCTCTGCTGCTTTAGCTTTTGGGCTTGCCACTTGTTCTCGGGTACCGTTTCGTCTGCTATGTAGAGCATAATCTTTGTTCTCCAATCTTGACCACCTCCTAGTCCTTCTAGCGTGTGACCACCTGGATCCTCGCTTAAGTCATCTTCATGAAGGGCCACAGATAGCTCGGGCTTGGTGTTGGCACAACTTTGGTCGTTGGCCACGATGACGATACTGGGTCTCTTGATGGTCTCGACAGGAATTATCCGACGAGGTTTGTCATATGTGGCGGAGGCCAAAGCTGCGAGTGCGTCCGAAGCGGTATTATCCTTGCGGGCACCTTTGTCAGCATAAACCCTGTGAATACCGATCTTGCCTCTTGTACGAGCTTTAGATACGCGGTCATCCTTTCATCCCGAGCTACGTAGTCACCATTGTACTGGTTCACAACTAGTTGGGAATCACAATATGCGTTTACGCTCTGCGTCCTGAATGCTTTAGCTAAGCAGAGCTCGACAAGCAACGCTTCATACTCGGCCTCGTTGTTGGACGTTGGGAACGCCAATCAGAATGAATGTTCAAGGACTTCTTCTGTCGGTGAAATTAGCTGAACACCAACGCCTGAGCCCTTTTGCGAAGAAGACCCGTCAACATGCATCTGCCACGTGTCATTAGCCGTGCCACCCGAGCTCTCTTCTGGGAGGTCCTCGCTAATGAAATCGGCCAGCACCTGCGACTTCAATGCCACTTAGGGCTTGTAGTCAATATCGTATTCATTGAGTTTGATCGCCCATCTAGCGAGTCCAGGCTGTGTTGGGTTGTGCAAGATTGACCACAATGGATGGTTAGACTGCACTGTTACAGAGTGGGACTAGAAGTAAGGTCGGAGCTTTCGAGCTACGGTCACTACCGCCAAGGCTAATTTTTGAGTCATCATATATCGGGTTTCTGCATCTCCTAGAGACTTGCTAACGTAAAAGATCGGTTTCTGCTCTTCGCTTTCCTCTCAAACGAGCACTCCACTAATTGCCGCACTAGAGACCGAAATGTATAGGTACAACATTTCCCAAATTTCTGGCTTGGAAAGCACCAGCAGGGTTGTCAGGTACACCTTAATTTTTCAGAATGCATGTTTGCATGAGTCATCCCATTCGAACTTCTTGTTGGTCCTGAGCTTATGGTAGAATGGCAGGAACTTATCTGTTGACCGGGAGATGAACTTGCTGAGCGCGGTTATTCTGCCTGTTAACTTATAAACTTCGCGCATGGAGGTCAGTGATCGCATCCCAGTGATAGCAGAGACTTTCTTAGGGTTGGACTCAATTCCGCGCTGCGTCACTAAATATCCTAGGAATTCACCGGAAGTCACGGCGAAGGTACATTTGGCTGGGTTCATCTTCATGCCATATTTTTTGAGGACGGAGAAGTATTCCTTCAGGTGGCCGACATGATCGTCCTAACAAAGGGATTTCACCAGCATGTCGTCGATGTATACTACCATTGTTTTATCAAGCTGTTCGAAAAACATTTTGTTTCTAACCGTTGGTATGTTGCCTCGATGTTCTTCAGTTTGAATGACATTAATTTGTAGCAGTAAAGCCCTCGATCAGTTACGAAAGTCGTATTGTCTCTGTCGTCAGTGTGCATCAGGCTTTGGTCATACCCAGAGAAGGCGTCAAGGAAGGTAAGCAACCGATTCCCAGTTATAGCTTCACTAACCGATCTATGTGTGGTAGCGGGAAGCTATACTTTGGGCACGCCTTGTTGAGATCGGTGAAGTCCACACATACTCGCCACTTCCCGTTCTTCTTCTTTACCACGACAAGGTTTAATAACCAGTCTGGGTATTTGACTTCCATGATCGAACCTGCCTTCAGTAAACGGTCTACTTCTGAGTTGACTGCCTCCGATCTTTCTGGTCCGAGCTTCCTTCGTTTCTGATGGACGGGCTTGTATATTGGATCAACGTTAAGCTCGTGGAATGTTACGTCAATACCTATCCCCGTCATGTCGTCAATTGACCTGGCGAACGTATGCATGTTCTATTTAAGGAAGGAGACCAACTCTTTGAAAATTTCCTTGTCGAGCTTTGCACCGATTCCCACACAACGAGCGAGATTGTTGAGATCTATGCATACTTGTCGTACTTTGTCGAGCTGGGGGTCACTAGGCTCTACCTAGTCAGTAGTGTCTAGCCCGGGCTCCTCAGCTCGGCTACGTAATTATTATTGTTGTGGGGTTCGGCGGAGCTTATTTTCACTTATGTAGCAGAGTCGCGTTGTCCGTTGGATACGTAAATGTGACGACACCGTTATCGGTTGGAAATTTAATGCACTGGTGGTAGGTGGANTGCATCTTTCTCATAAGGTTCCAAGTAATAGCTTAGGCTCAAGTGGAAGTAAGCTTAAGTCTGGAAGGGGTAAACCTTCAACAAAATGGTATCAGAGCTGTGGTTAGTGAAAAAGACTCAAGCTTTAAGGATAAAGGTGCAAGCTTTACAAGAAAAGAGAAGTTTCAGAACAAAGCTCCAAGCTTTTGTGAAGAAAGGTGGTTCCTTTATCAAGTTATGGCTATGAGAAAAGCAGATTGGGAAGAGACTGAGGTTAAGAAGCTCAAGACGTTGAAAGAAGAAGTCCATCTGTTCAAATAGAAAAGAAGAAGAACGATGGAAAGGATTAAGTCAACGAAGAAGCTTGCAATCGAGGGAGATGAGCCACAGGAGGTGTTGTAGCATCGATGGCCATCTCAGGTCGATGAGGATGAACGAGAGAGGTCCCAAAATCGACAGCAAAGTGCTCGCTGTGTTCTCGTCGGAGAATCACGTTTGGTTTTGTTCTCGCCATCAAATGGGAGACAAAAAGGGCGAAAAGGTTAATTTGCAGAGGTTTCGCAAGTGACGAGATGGGAAGGTGAAGGCGGGAGAGATTTCCGATTCACCGGAGTGTATCGTCGGAGATGTGTGTCTATGGTCGGCGATGTCGTCATCAGTTGAAGCTAAGGAAGAGAACGTGAAATGGGATTTCTCTTGGGCCTTGAAGTTTCATGGGCCAAAGTATTCAAAGAGGAAATTGGGCTTTAGCTGTTTCTTAAGCCAAGTTAAAGATTTCCAAGCTGAGCCATTTGAGTTTTTGGTTTCTCGTTACAGGAAGAAATGGAAACGAGAAATTGAAACAGGTCGGTGGTGTTCTACACAGTGATTCAAGGTTCTGATTATTTGAGACAGTGATGAAGCATCTCTCAAGTGAGAGAGGTATTGGGTTTTGCTGTTGAAAGAGGAAGAAGAAGCATCTATGAACTGTAAAAGGGGAAGAAAAGAAGAAGAAAAGATTAGAAGAATCTCTCAGGTTCTGAGAGAAGCTTGCCTGGGTTATCATCTTCGAATTTCTCCGAAAAAAATCAAGATTTCAGAGAGCAGATAAAGGTTGTCAGATGAGAACTAAGAAAGAAGAGCTTCAGTGATTGTTGTTGTTTGAAGAAATCGAGAAATTTTCTTAGTAAACAAAGGGAAGCTTCTCGGTAGCAGTTGTTCTTCTCTGGATTGTTAAAGGCTTGTAAGTGGCAGGAAAAAGGAAATCTCGGGTTAGAGTTTCAAGCTACACAAGCAAGATACTCTCTGTCATCGTTTGGTTTGGGTTCATTGTAAGTGGATAGGGGATTATTCTCGGGTTATCTAGAGAATAAGACTGCAAGTGTTTGTGTGATCGGGTTCTTTTGTAGAAATCAGTGAAGATGGAACAAAGGAAAAGAAAATTTGTTTCTGGTTTATTGACTTGAGTTTATGAGTCAAGAGGAAACATCAATGCTAGTAAGAAAAGATGCAGTTTGGACTCGGTACTCAGTTCAGGTTATAAGTCTCTTGGAAGATGGTACTTTGTGGTGTCTTAGCGTCGTTTACTCTAGAACATAATGTGATTACTTCAGGAAGAAAGTAAGAGCATGTACAGTTTGTAGAGTTTTTTGGGGACATGGACAAGGCATAGTACAGAAGAAAGAGAAGAGAAGTCTGAGTATGTAGTGAGTGGTTAAAACAACATGTCTTCTAGCTAAGGTTTCATCAAGCTTTCTGGTGGTGTAAGAGATTGTGAATCAGTCTGAAGCACAAGTAGAAAGGGAGATACAATATGCAGTCATTATCCAAGTCTATTCTTATGGAGCTAAACTCATAAGACATGTAGTTTCAAGGGATTCTTTGGGTCCAGGTGGAGCTATGAAGGTCAGAATGTGTCTCAGGTCAGATGTTAAGTGTTTAAGGATCAGCTAAAGAGAAAGGAGAATGATCAAGGGTGAGCCTAAAGTTGGCTTACGGAAGTGTTCAGTTGTTCTAGTGGAACAAGAACAAGGCAATGTAACCTCACAAGTTAAGTGCCAAGATATTGTGTCGAAAGTCTTCTTAACAAAGGGCGTTAAGCGGCGTGTTCTGTTTAGTAAAACAGCGGTGCAAGAGGGGTGCTGAAGGAGGTCAAGTTTATGATCTCAGGGTTGAGGTGAAAGCTGGTTATTGATCATTCAAGGTTCTAAAATCAGAACAAGAAGTTTCTCAGTGAAATAAAACAAGATTGCTGAAACAAGTTGTTGCAGGTTATTCTGGAAATTTCAGAAGATGCAGAAGGACACTTAGGTGTTGATTTGAGATGTAAGACAGAAGAAGTGTTTCAGTTTGAGTTTTCTGAAGGAGAAACTAGAGGAGACAGGTGCAAGTGTTGCAGTAGTTGTCTAAAGGCTACATACTACAAGAAGTGTGCGTCATACGAAGACTTTAGAAGAATATCTCAAGGAAACTGTGACAGGACAGTCATGAAGAGTTTCAAGGATCAGTTATACAGCGGAATGGTGTTAATTGACAAGGAGGGATTCTGGTTAAGTCTGAGAATGGTAATTGCACAAGTGTAAGTATGGGTGAAGTCTGCATAAAAGTAAAGGGTTTGCAGGGATATTCTACAGCTCAAGGTGACATCACAAGCTCGAGGTTTCAGACGTCAAAAGAGGCTGTTAGAGGAAGTATCTCAGATTATCACAAGTTTTGGTGATGAGATACAAGGTTAAAGGTTGCTAGTAGCGGAAATCAAAGCTGCTGGTGTATTTTCTGTTCTGTAGCAGAGAATGTTTGAACAAGGTTTCTGTTCAAGGTTGATTTGATAATCAAGTTGTTGTAAAGGTCAGTCTCAGGTTATACAATGGTTTATTGGTTGGTGAGACAATTTACAGGAAGAATCAAGAGCATCAAGCTAGAGGCTAAGTTGATTCTGGTTTTCTGTTGTTGGTTCAAGTAATGATTTCGGTTCTTGTCTCAGTGCACGAGTTAGAACCTAAAGGCTAGCAAAGGAATCAATTTGCAGAGGATAAGTATTCTTTAGTCATTACAACAAGTGTTATGGCAGTGACAGAAGCCATAAGGGGATATATGCGACTGAAGAAAGTTCATAAGTTGAAGCATACTAGTTACAAGTGAAAGCTTATGGGAATTCTGTTGTGTTAGCAAGTTGGAAGGGTTTCTTAAAACTTGTTAATGATGTTTGCTGGGAAGTTCTCTCAGGTTTAAACTATGAGCATATCAATTGAATGAAGGGAGAAGTTAAGCATAACAAAGTTTTGGTGGAATTGGTTATGCGACTTAAGAGGACATGGAAGTGTTTCTGGCTCCGGAATGACAGTGTGATACAGTTCACAGTTGCAGGTCATTGAGTGTAGTGTCTGATTCATTGGTGGATGCTCAAGTTTTCGAAGATTGAAAAATTGTCAAGGATGGAGCCAAAGATTCTGAAGGTTTTAAAGGGATAATTTTTTGAAGAAGTCTTCAGGTTGGTATAAAGAGAAATGTTGTGAAAAGACAAGATTTAAGGAGCATTGATCAAGTACCAAAGATGAGTGAGTTTACTCAGAGGATAAGTAGCTGTGTGGTTTACACAGGAAGATGAAGTTGTGTGAGTTCACACATGATGATTTCTTTGAGAAGGTGAGTCAATTGACTCAGATACAGAAAAGGAAATCAAGATCACTGAATCAGAAGAAGGTGTTCTTCTTGGTATTCAAACCAAGGTGGAGTTTGTAAGGTTTGTGGTTGTGAATCCACAAGAAGATCTCTGTTTTATAACGAACAAGCTGAAGGGTTTAAAAGGATAAGGTTCAGCTTGCAACACATGATCTCTATCATTTTCTCTCTCTGCTGCAGCTGGCAGGTTTGTACAATTCAGGATATGCTTCAGAGCAGACAAAAGGAAGTTGGCTGGAAGGAACCGTTTGCTGTGTTGTTAATGAGACAAGATTAACCAAGGTTTAACTCAAGTCATGGGTTAGGTT
>OVAN01003686.1:0-28188 GCA_900406275.1 Anastatica hierochuntica
TTTTGGATCAAGTGACCAAGAAGGCTTGGTTATTTCAGCCCATAAGAAGTCCAAGTCTAAATTGAGAGTCCATTACTACTTGTTAGATGAGCAGCCACGAAATTCAAGTCCAAGAGGCTACAAAATCGAGTTTTTGTTTGGTTTACTCTGAACCAATTTCGAACTCAATTGATGAGGAAAACCAACATTCGACCAAAGCTCCAATTATTCGGTTTCAGCAATTGGTTTTTAGATTAGGATTTTTAATTATTTCTCGTTATTGTTTGGTTTATTATTTTCGATACTTGGTTTAGTTTTAGGTTATTATTATCGCAGGAAACCCTAGTAGATCATCTCTACTTAAGTTTTGTAATCTACAGCTTTTAGATCAATCCAGAATTTTATCCAAGTTTTAAGCAATAAAAGTTTTCTAAGTATTTTTCTCTTCTAAAAGAAAGTGAATCCATTGTTCATCTTGAAGAAAACTTGTTGCTAAAGAGTTAATTCTCTAAGAGCCTTCTGTTCTAGATCCTTAAAAGAGTTAATTTTCTAGATCTGAACATCAATCTATCATTGTTTTCTTCCCATCGAAAAATCCTCTACAATTTTCGCAAACTTTTCAACAAAATTCAGATCTGAAAAGTTCTCTTTTCTTGTTCAGAAGATCCTGGGTTACATCAATTGGTATCATAGCAATCTCAACATAGAAAAATTGAAGCTATATTCATCGAAACCATGGCTGGAGATTTCAGCAAAAGAAAAAAGACACAAGAGGTGACGTTGACTGAATGGAAGATGAAAGCCATTGCTTTTGCAATTGTTGAAGTTCTAACAACAAAACAAGAACTTTACCAAAGGATGGAACATCCAATCACTAGCAAGGAGGCCACGAAATCTCAGAGCGAGTTGCGAGCTATAAAAGAGGACATCAAACAATTGATTCCAGCCACACCTCCATCCACAATCGCTGCAATTGAAGAGATCAAAGAGACAGAACCAGAACCAGCTGCTCCTTGCGAAGAAAAGCAAACAATCGAGCAATTGAACCCAGAGGAGAAGCCGCAGGACACAAACGAGCTCGTACATATCAAAAACGTGGCTACAGAAGAAGTATATTTTAGACCAGAAACCTCTCATCGAAAGGAGTAGACAACGATTTACAAATCAGGTCCATAACATGGTTTAAATTTGTGTAAAGAATCTAACAACATGTTTCTTGGATAGAGCACACTATTATGGATTATCTAAGGCACGTCAATTGGCTGCCAGATTTTTTTTGAGCCGGGAGGAATGTCTTATGTGTCCAGCAACAAAAACATTACCTTAGAGAAATGGGCAGCAGCGGCGAAACCATGTATGGACGATGCATTCATCCTAAAGGGTCCAGGTTTGAGGAAAAATCCTTTTAAAGGAGGAGGGGATGATGCAACATGGATCAGCTGTGACATCAAGGGATCAAGACAAAGTGGAATCACTTGAAAAGACGCCGGAAAGAATTAGTTATAAATTTTCAAAGTCAGCAGACTTTTAGATCGTCTGTCATGCCTGTTCGTGTGAATTCAAGAGCAAATCATCCATGTGAGGCAAGAACATTATTCCACCCATATTTTACCTTCAAGATGGGTCTCTTAGGAGTTAAAAACATTCAAGAAACCTCTACATCATGTTTTGGATCAAGTGACCAAGAAGGCTTGGTTATTTCAGCCCATAAGAAGTCGAAGTCCAAATTGAGAGTCCATTACTACTTGTTAGATGAGCAGCCACGAAATTCAAGTCCAAGAAGCTACAAAATCGAGTTGTTGTTTGGTTTACTCTGAACCAATTTCAAACTCAATTGATGAGGAAAACCAACATTCGACCAAAGCTCCAATTATTCGGTTTCAGCATTTGGTTTTTAGATTAAGATTTTTAATTATTTCTCATTATTGTTTGGTTTATTATTTTTGATAATTGGTTTAGTTTAGGTTATTATTTTCGCAGGAAACCCTAGTAGATCATCTCTACTTAAGTGTTGTAATCTGCAGCTTTTAGATCAACCCAGAATTTTATCCAAGTTTTAAGCAATAAAAGTTTTCTAAGTTTTTTTCTCTTCTAAAAGAAAGTGAATCCATTGTTCATCTTGAAGAAAACCTGTTGTTAAAGAGTGAATTCTCTAAGAGACTTCTGTTCTAGATCCTTAAAAGAGTTAATTTTCTAGATCTGAACAACAGTCTATCATTTTTTTCTTCCGATCGAAAAATCCTCTACAATTTTCGCAGAGTTTTCAGCAAAATTCAGATCTGAAAAGTTCTGTTTTCTTGTTCAGAAGATCCTGGGTTACATCAAGTGGTATCAGAGCAATCTGAACATAGGAAAATTGGAGCTATATTTATCGAAACCATGGCTGGATATTTCAGCAAAAGAAAGAAGACACAAGAGGTCACGTTGACTGAATGGCAGATGAAAGTCATTGCTTCTGCAATTGTTGAAGTTCTGACAACAAAACCAGAACTTTATCAAAGGATGGAACATTCGATCACTAGTAAAGAGGCCACGAAATCTGAGAGCGAGCTGCGAGCTGTCCAAGAGGACATCAAACAATTGATTCCAGCCACACCTCCATCCACAATCGCTGCAATTGAAGAGATCAAAGAGACAGAACCCAAACCACCTGCTCCTTGCGAAGAAAAGCAAATAATCGAGCAATTGAACCCAGAGGAGAAGTCGCATGACACAAACGAGCTCGTACATATCAAAAATGTGGCTACAGAAGAAGTATATTTTAAACCAGAAACCTCTCATGGAAAGGAGTAGACAACGGTTTACAAATCAGGTCCAGAACATGGTTTAAATTTGTGTAAAGAATCTAACCAACATGTTTTTTGGATTGAGCACACCATTATGGATTATCCAAGGCACGTCAAGTGGCTGCAACATTTTTTTTTTGAGCCAGGAGGAATGTCTTGTGTGTCCGGCAACAAAAACATTACCTTAGAGAAGTGGGAAGCAGCGCCGAAACCATGTATGGACGATGCATTCATCCTAAAGGGTCCAGATTTGAGGACAAATCCTTTTAAAGGAGGAGGGGATGATGCAAAATGGATCAGCTGTGACATCAAGGGATCAAGACAAAGTGGAATCACTTGAAAAGACACTGGGAAGAATTAGTTATAAATTTTCAAAGTCAGCAGACTTTCTGCTCGTCTGTCAAGCATGTTCGTGTGAATTCAAGAGCAAATCATCCATGTGAGGCAAGAACATTATTCCACCCATATTTTACCTTCAAGATGGGTCTCTTAGGAGTTCAAAACATTCAAGAAACCTCAGCATCACGTTTTGGATCAAGTGACCAAGAAGGCTTGGTTATTTCAGGCCAAAAGAAGTCGAAGCCCAAATTGAGGGTCCATTACTACTTGTTAGATGAGCAGCCACGAAATTAAAGTCCATGAAGCTATAAAATCGAGTTGTTGTTTGGTTTACTCTGAACCAATTTTGAACTCAATTGATGAGGAAAACCAACATTCGACCAAAGCTCCAATTATTCGGTTTCAGCATTTGGTTTTTAGATTAAGATTTTTAATTATTTCTCATTATTGTTTGGTTTATTATTTTTGATACTTGGTTTAGTTTAGGTTATTATTTTCGCAAGAAACCCTAGTAGGTCATCTCTACTTAAGTGTTGTAATCTGCAGCTTTTAGATCAATCCAGAATTTTATCCAAGTTTTAAGCAATAAAAGTTTTCTAAGTTTTTTTCTCTTCTAAAAGAAAGTGTATCCATTGTTCATCTTGAACAAAACCTGTTGCTAAAGAGTTAATTCTCTAAGAGCCTTCTTTTCTAGATCCTTAAAAGAGTTAATTCTCTAGATTTGAACAACAATCTATCATTGTTTTCTTCCCATCAAAAAATCCTCTACAATTTTCACAGACTTTTCAACAAAATTCAGATCTGAAAAGTTATGTTTTCTTGTTTAGAAGATCCACGGTTGCATCAGGACCCGTTTTAATTCTGGTGATAAGGCGTCTAGGACCTCTTCTTCTTCTACCAGAGGCTCCCCTGGAGCTTGGAACTTTGCTCATGGAGGTCTTGGTTCTGTTTTAGACGACAACTGGGGTCTAGCTACCTTGATGAGGCACATGAAGCAGGTCGGATGTCCCCTCCCAACAGTGAATAACTTGAGAAATAGAGAAGGTTACCTGGACGTCGCTTACTGCATGGGTCAGGTAACTGGCGTACCTTCATTGCTTTAGTTTTGCTTTGTCACGTATTCTTACTGATCCGTTCTTATTGTTTTTTGTTTAGCTGGCTAACGCCATTAATCGTTCAACCCTGGGGTATGAGAATATGTTCCTTGACTTCCCCGATGTTCAGGAATTAGAGAATGTGAAGGTCGCCTTTCAGGAGGCAAAAAAAATGCGCTTGATCAGTCTAGGTTAGAGGTCCAGAGGCTTCAGGCTCAGGTGGGTGAGCTGACCTCTCAACTGGAAGCTCGTGATGGCAAAGTGGATAACCTAGGCTTGGAACTGAAGGTGAAAGGTAATACGATCCTTGCTTTGGAAGGTGCAAAGAGGACGACTGATGCTCAAGTGGGTGAGCTTATTTCTGCCAACAGAGATCTGGTGTCTAACAAGGAAGACGAAGTCAGACGTGCTGTGAGAGCTTGGAAGAAAGAAATGATCGGGGCTTATAAGAAGATCCTTAATTCTATTAAGGATAGGTTTAAGAAGAAGAAGGATGAGGTGTTTGCTCAGATATATGCCCAAGAAATTCAGGCCAACATCGAACTACTGGCAGGTCTTATATCCAAGGAGATCAAGAGCATTCAGGAGGAACACGAACGTCTTGTAGCTCTGTTTCCCTCAGCTGTCGAAAATTATGATAAGTCTCTAATTGCTGATTTCTCAGTTTCAAAACTGCCCCTCCCTTAGTTATCTGAGAGTCTAGGTCCGACGGAGGCTGCTGTCCTGAACCTTGCCGAGCCTGACCAAGTCAATGACCAGGCTACTACCCAGGATGTATCCAAGGCTGGAGGGCTCCAAGAGCAAGCGATGGATGGTGTGGAAGTTCAGGTTGCTGATGATCAGGGTGCCTGATATCCTGTTTTCTTATCCCTTAAAAATGTTAAGTCTTTTTTGTTATCTTTTCAGACTTTGGGCCTTGTGAGGCTTTGTTTTAAAATTTCTTCGGAACCTGGAGAGGTTTTTAAACTCCTAAACTCGGAGCCTGGAGAGGCTTTTAAACTCATGAACTTTTTAATGCATATTAATGCATTTTATTTAAGTATTTCGGTTTTAAATTACTCATGTTGTTGCATAACCATCCTTTTTAGTCGTGACATGAAGATCCTCATTGGGTTTAGGTCCCAAATAATCTAGCCCTCTGGGTGGGAGGCTTCTCCATTGACCTGGGCTGCGGAGCAGCCCATTTATCTTTAATCTTCTTGCATTGTTTATGTGTTTTGTGAATTTTCATCTATGCCTTTATAAGGCTCCTTTTACAATCCGAGCTTTGTAGATACCTGATGGGCCAAGAAGCCTTTAAAGATTCTCGTGTCAGGATCCGATCGTTAGGGCCCTAAGGTGCCTCGACTGTTTCGAACCCTTGTGCCCTTAGGCTTGATGGGACTTGGTTCTGGTAAGGTTTGAATATATCTCGTGTGCTTAGTTTTCTAGGAACCTGAATTAATCGATAGGACTTTAAGGCCTTTGCAATGCTTAGGTTTCTCGGAACCTGAATTAATCGATAGGATTTTAAGACCTTTGCAATGTTTTAGGTTTCTAGGAACCTGAATTAATTGATAGGATTTTAAGATCTTTGCAAATTTTTAGGTTTCTAGGAACCTGAATTAATTGATAGGATTTTAAGACCTTTGCACTGTTTAGGTGTCTAGGAACCTGAATTAATAAATAGGATTTTAAGACCTTTGCACTGTTTAGGTTTCTAGGAACCTGAATTAATAATTAGGATTTTTAAGACCATTTAAATGTTCAGGTTTTTAGGAACCTGAATTTGTTAGTACATGCGTTCGGCGTTCGAATGTGCTGAGATTTAATGGTCGGTTGCCTGAGGGCTAGAGTACATGTCCATCAAGACAGCTGACTTATCAAGATAGTAGTTATTGATGAAGTGGGGTTGCGCTCATAGGAGGAGCTGCCTACATACCCTGTCGAGGGATCAAGCCTAACGTAGTTCGAATTTTAGGTACCTAATGGTAGTATTTCTTGAGATTCATGGCGTTCCATGACTGTATCTTTGGTACCCCGGTTCGTACCTTTACGAGCTTGTAGACGTCAGGCCGTACCACGTGGGTGATCCTGTACGGACCCTCCCAGTTGGTCCCTAGTTTTCCGGCGCCGCGCTCTTTGGTGTTTTCGAATACTTTTCGCAGCACAAGGTCACCGATCACGAACCTTCGTGACCTGACCTTAGGGTTGTAATGTCGTGCCATTGCATGTTGGTAGTTTTGGATGCGGTCGAAGGCTTGATCCCGTCGTTCCTCGATCAAATTAAGGTTATCCAAGAGTAATTGGTGGTTAGCTTCCAGGTTTGAGGTGCACAGGCTTCGCCGGAGGCTTCCAACAGAGACTTTGGTGGGAACGACAACTTCCATCCCGTAGGCTAAAGACGAAGGGGTCTCTTCAGTTGCTCTTCGCGGGGTAGTTCAACATGCCCAAAGAACCTCGGGGAGTCTGTCGGCCCAAGAATTTTTTGAGGTACCTAAGCGTTTCTTGAGGTTGGCTAATATTGACTTATTAGCGGCCTTCGCGTGGTCGTTCCCTTTGGGGTACCTCGGGGTAGAGGTAGTAAGGCGTATGTTCCAGGTGTCGTAGAATGATCTGAAATCATCTGATGTGAATTGAGATCCGTTATCGATGATTATTTCGTATGGCACTCCGTGGCGACATACAATATCTTGCCATATGAAGGTTTCTACCTCAACCCTCGTGACTTGTTGGAGAGCTTCTGCCTCTATCCATTTTGTGAAATAGTCGGTTAGGACTAATACGAACTGTAACTTCTGTTGTCCGCCCGAAGGTACGAATGGTCTGATGACATCCATGGAGCATCTCATGAAGGGATACGGTGCCGATATTGAGGATAGTTTCTCAGTCGACTGATGGATTATCGGGGCGTGCCTCTGGCACTTGTCACATTGGGCAGAGTAGGTTTCGCAATCTGCGATTATAGTTGGCCAGAAATAGCCCTGTCTTTTGATTCGGATGACTAATGCTCGGCCACCCGAGTGGTTCCCACATGAGCCTTCATGCACCTCTGCCATGAGTCTAAGAGCGTCGAGGCCGTGGACACACATGAGGTACGGTCCCGAGATGCTCCGTTTGTAGAGACTATATTCGATTATGCAATACCTTGCGCTTAATGATTTGAGTTTTCGAGCCTCCTACTTATGGGGGGGGGCTATACCCTCCCGAATGTATTGCATAATGGGAATTCGCCAATCTTGTCTCCCGAGTAATTTGTCATGGAGAGATAAGGTAGGACTTTGCGTTGGGTCTTTTTCAGGTTCTGGGTCATTGCCTTACTCTTCTTGAGTCGGGATCGTGCCCCTGGAGGTGTTCATGGAATCAGGCTCCACGGAGGCTCTGTTCTCAGCAATACCTTCTGTGTTGTCATTGGGATCGGAATTTTGGATCATGCCCCTAGAGGCATCATGGTGATTGTCCTTGGGAGGGGTTTTGCTTTCGGGGTTGGTGGTAGCACAAATGCTTGGCCTTGGGACCTGATTCGTGCCCCCAGAAGCTCGCCTTTTAATGTTGCGGGTTTTAGTTTTTGGGAACCAAAAGGTGGTGAAGACTTGAGTGAGGGACTCGCTTCGGATAATTGCGGTAGCTATTCCTGGAGGCTGAGCTTTCTCTTCTTGTTCTTCTGAGTTGGATTTGATCGCATCTTTTATAGCTATGTCGATGCTCGGTTTATCTATACCTTCCATAGGTATGATTCTTTTAATGAGAGGGTTCGAAGTGGATGTTAATGCTGCCAAAGCATCGGCGGAGGAGTTTTCTCCACGTGGGATCCTCATGATTTCGAATTTATCGAACTGCTTAGTGAGGTTTTGGATGACCTCGAGGTATGCCCCCATTCGTTCGTCCCTTGTTTCGTGCTCTCCGTGAAATTGGCTAGCCACTAGCTGAGAGTCGCTATATGCATTCAGTTCTCGGATCCCGAGCCTTATTGCTAATTTTAAACATACGATCAGTGCTTCATACTCGGCCTCGTTGTTTGAGGCGTTGAAGCATAATCTATAAGATTGTTCTATTACTTCTCTCGCCGAGGAGGTTAGCCTTAGACCAATCCCAGAGTCCTGCTTTGAGGAGGCTCCATCAACATGGAGTGTCCATTTCGGGGCTATTGAGTCGATGTCCACATGTTCAGTGGTTAGCTCGATGAAAACATCGGCCATAACCTGGGCTTTAGCTGCAGTTCGTGGTCGATATTCTATATCGTATTCTCTGAGCTCGATGGCCCATTTAGCGAGGCGTCCAGATTGGCTAGGACTGTGTAGTATTGACCATAAAGGCTGAGACGTCATTACGACAATCGAGTGTGACTGGAAGTACGGTCGGAGCTTCCTAGCTATCGTGACTACTGCCAGGGCTAGCTTCTCCATAGCCGAATATCGTATTTTGGCATCTACTATACTTTTGCTGGTGTAGTAAACAGGTTTCTGTTCGTTCTGCTCTTCTCTTACTAACACTCCGCTGACAGCTGCGGGGGAAACAGCGATATAAAGATATAGCGGTTCCCCTTCAGTGGGCTTAGAAAGTATCGGAGGCTCGGAAAGGTAGGCCTTGAGTTGCTTGAAGGCTTCTTCACATTCTTCATCCCACCGAAATTTTTTGTTGTTCTATAGGAGTTTGTAGAATGGAAGACATTTGTCGGTTGACCGGGAAATTTATCGGTTTAAGGTTTCGATTCGTCCGGTTAGCCTTTACACCTCCCTGATCATTCTTGGAGATGGCATTTTCAGGAAGGTGGCTATTTGGTTCAGGTTGGCTTCGATTCCTCGCTCTGTTACGAGGTACCCGAGAAATTCTCCAGATGGTACACCGAAGGTGCACTTAGCGGGATTGAGTTTCATGTCATACTTATTGAGGATATCGAAGCATTCTTTGAGATGATTGACATGGTCGTCTCCGTTAGCGAATTTGACGAGCATGTCATCTATATAGACCTCTATTTTTTTTTCGAGTTGTTGGGCAAACATTTTGTTCACGAGCCTTTGGTTGGTGGCTCCAGTGTTTTTCAGTCTGAAGGGCATGACTTTATAACAGTGGGTCCCACATTCCGTTATAAAGACGGTTTTTTCTTGGTCTTCAGGATCCGTCATTATTTGATTGTACCCCGAGAAGGCGTCCATGAAGGACAATAACTGATGACCCGCTGTGGCCTCGACTAAACGGTCGATATGGGGTAACGGGAAGCTATCTTTAGGACATGCTTCGTTCAAGTCTGTGAAGTCTACGCAAGTCCTCCACTTCCCATTTTTCTTTTTGACGACCACAGAGTTAGCTAACCAATCTGGGTAGTGGACCTCTCTGATTGTGTCTGCTTTCATTAGTCGGTTGACGTCGTCGTTGACTGCTTGAGCCTTCTCAAGGCCAAGCTTGCGCCGCTTCTACTTTACGGTTTTAAACGTTGGGTCCACGTTTAGCTTATGTGTCATTACCCGTGGGTCGATACCTTTCATGCCGTTGGTATTCCAAGCGAAGGCTCTGATATTTTCTGCAAGGAAGCGTACGAGCTTATCTTTGACTCGGGGAGGTAATTCTGACCCGATGCGAACACATTTTTTGGGGTGAGCTTGATTGATGAAAAATTGCTCGGTGAGGTTCCGTGGGGGACCTCGGATATTTTGCTGCATCGCTTGCTTTTCCCGGATCTGTAATTGCTATTAGGGGGATTCTTTTATGATTTGGAACCCTCCCAGGTAGCAAACTCTTGATATTTTCTGGCTACCTTGTATTGTAGCTACCCCCGTGGGATTTGGGAATTTCACACACTGGTGATACGTCGAGGCTACTGCCCGCATTTTATGAATCCATGGTCTCCCGAGTATTGCATGAAATGGGGTCGGTTTGTCGATTACCACGAAGTTAACCATCTTCATAACCCCTCCGGCTATCACTGGGAGTTTGATGGTTCCCAAAGAGGTGGTTGTTTATCCGGAGAAACCCACGAGATTAGCCTTCTTACCTGAGATCTCGTAATCGTCTATCTCCATGCCTCTCAAGGCGTTGTAGAAGATAAGGTCGACAGAGCTCCCGGTGTCGACCATCAGCTTGGGTACCTCGTACCCAGCCACATTGAGGGTTATGACTAGGGCGTCATCGTGAGGCCGGTTGAGTTCCAAGGTTTTTCTCTCCCAAAAGGAGATCTTGGTATTAGGCTCCTGATCAGATGATCTCGATCGGGTACTAGACTCGGCCCTTCATAGGTGGCCCTTAATTGCATTCACGGACTCTCGGCAAATATCTGAGCCTCCGAGAATGTAATCGACTCTGGAGTCAGAAGGCTGCTGATTCGACGCCTTTTCGAATAAGGCAGCCACCGTTCCTTCAGGTAAAGGTTTCGGAGCCTCAATACGGAGGCTCTTCCCTTCTGGAAATTTCCCGAGGATCATGTCGATCCTTTTCTTAAGAGCGAGAGGCGGCAAATCGGTTTCCTTTTCTGGAGACCTGTTCCGCTTCGGAGATGCCTCCCTTGGGGCTCTCTTTTGGAAGGGCGGTGGCTTTCTCAGGTCTACGTCCTTTATTTTGTTGGCAGCAAATTTTGTTGCCAACTGTCGCTGAAGGTCCCAACATTCCTCTGTGGAATGACCCTTAATTTCGTAATAAGAACAGAACTTGTTCTCATCAAATGACTTAGTCCAGGGGGCTTTGCCCATCGCTGCGACAAGTTTGTCTTGCTGTAACTCGTCAACTGCATACGAATGCTCCCCTTGGGTATGGTTGTTGCGAAAGTTACCTTTCTTAGCTTGACCCTTCGCTTCTTGAGGGTCAGCTTTCGAGTAGGTTTGAGGCTTCTTATGGATTTTATCCATTACAGCAGTTTCTTCCTCGAGGGTAATAAACCGGGATGTTTTATGGAGAGCATCGTCAATCGTGGGTGGAGGGTTGATAGTGAGTTCTGACGAGAACTCTAAACGGTACCAGAGTCCTCTTTGGAGTGCCTCTATGGCAACATGATCATTGGGATTCGAGAGCTTGGTTCTGACCGTCCTAAATCTCTCTATGTAAACTCGGAGCGTGTCCGCGACTCCTTGTCGAATCTTCCGCATGTCTGCTTCAGAAGCCTGCTTCTGAATGTGAGTCGAATACTACTTTACAAAAGCGCTGGTTAGCTGGTCAATGCTATTTATCGAATTTGGCTCGAGGCCTGAGAACCATTCGAGAGTTGTGGCTATCAGGTTTTCAGCAAAGGTTCGGCAATAACCTGCCTCGCATTCCTCACGCGTAAAGTGAGCCTTAACGATGGCTAATCTGAAGGCTCTTAGATGAGCCTTAGGATTCGAGGTCCCATCGAATTATGGGATTCGAATTTTTCTTGTATCTCTTATGTAAGAGTTTGCGATTCTGTATGTAAATGGGGTTCTTTGGGTTTCCTCTGTTATGCTCTCGATTTCAGGGGTCGAGCTCGTAGCCGTATGAACTTGTGCATTCAGCTTCTGGAGAGCTGCAAGCGTTCTTTCCATGTACCTTCGGATAGCATCAGGGCTATCTAAACGAAAGGTGTGTGAAACATCAATACGTACCTGCCCAAGAGGTTGTCGCTGAACCCACTCTGGGTTTCGGTCCCAGATACCTGGTGATCCAGGTCTTTCTCGAACCCTAGGGCTAATTTTCCTAGTGTGATCGGTCAGAAGACCTGGAAAGACTGTGTCTGTAGCTCCTGATCTTTGCCGAGCCTCCGAGGGAACAGACTAATTATGTTCGAAAGTTACATGGGAGGAGGCTCTTCCATGGGCTGAGATCAGAACGTGATCGTTTGATCTAGGTATCGGAGGAGGGGGAGGCAGATTGTGCCTTAGCTCGGATACCTGCTGCGGGACCTGAATAGTTCCCGAGCTCGTGCTGGCTATATAGTTTCCCATTGCCATGGTGGCTAATGGGTTAGGTGCAGGAGCGATTCCTGTGTCAGGCGTCGAAGGAGGAGGCTCCTGCCTTTTGTGTATCGTGTGAACAGGAGAGAACTCGAGGCGTCCTCGAGGGAAGGTTGGATTGGTGATGAGATCTCGAAAGGTCACCCCTGAGCCTCGTCTATGCGAAGGCTGAGACGAGTGGGCCAGTGACCTTGTCTCCTGTTCAACCTGTTGCTGTCGAGATGCCAATTGGTGGACTAATCGTTCAATTTATTGGGTTCGACTTACCAATTGCAACATCATCTGTCGGATCTCGGACAGCTGATCCGAGACCTGGCTCGCAGCTCATGCTGGGAGCTGAGGTCCAAGTGGATTCTGTTGGTCGGAACCTCCAAGTGTCAGCGGTCTCGGAGCGAGATCATCTGATAGCCTTCGAGATGTCAACCCAGAGTTAACAGGTTCTGGTCGATCCTCCGCGACAGAAGGGAACTCATTTGAAAGATCGGAGCGGCGAGGTTTCGGGAGTCCAGAACCTCCGTGAGTCGGTGAGCTATTGCTTGGTGTTAGTGGCAAGGATCCGGATTGATTCGAGCCAGTTAGTTGGATGCATCTTCTTAGCTAGCGTAGTAAAAGATTCGATTACTTAGGTCCCCACAGACGGCGCCAAATTGTGAGGGTTAGATCTCACAATCAATATTAGGTCTAGGAGAAGTAGATTGGTGGGACAAAGTGGGAATGAATCCTGTTTGAGCTAAACAATGGATCAAATTGATATAATACTTTCTTTATTAGTAATCAACGAGAGCTTTACAAGAAGAGGAATAAGAATTACGCAATAATCGAAGATACAAATGTTAAAATGATATTATCGAAGGCTAAAATGCGGCCAGCCCTTTCTCTTGATGCCTCCTCCCGATTTATAGTTCTTAGCCTCTCTCGGAATCAGATCTCGACCACCGAGATCTCCTCCCCCAATATCTCGAGAGCAGCCAACCTTCTTTGACTGGTTAGACGGCGTCGTCTCGCCGCAGCTAGCTCCCATTTTCTCATAATGGGCCCGCGCATTCATCGGTCCATCATCTCTTTGCCTTTTTTCTTTAGTTTCCCTTTATTGGACTTTGTGAAATCTAGGCCCAACAATTGGCATGTGGTATTTTGCTTTATTTGGAATTGAATGCATCGTTACGCTTGTTTGTAGTAAGAAACAATTACAACTATGCTTTCCTTCATAATGCCAAATGACATAACTAGATTAGTAAGTAAAATATATCTAATGACGGAACTTTGATCTTCTCCTCTTGTTTTTGCAGTTGCACTTATTTGTTATGCTCATTTGGTGTTTGGTGTATGCGCATATGGGAATTGTGGTGAAGTTTGAGGACGTTTCTTTTTTTGAATAAACTTGAAATGGAAGCAACCCTTAAACCGAGTTATGGTTTAAGGAAATAAAAGAGATTAAACCGAGCTATGTTTTAATAAGAAGATAAACACTAAAATCTAGGAGTTATCTAATCTTTAGTTTGATTTCCTAATTGACTTAGGAATTCTAGAATTCATATATATAGTGTCGATTTTTAGAGTTACTTTTGTGAGAGAGTTTTTGAGCTTTGGAACTTGAGAGATTATAAGGTTTTTGAGATTGGAGTTTTCCTTAATAAGAAAAGTTGTTCTTATACTTTGAAGTTTCTATTGCTTTGATTTCTACACTTGGTATCAGAGCTTTAGTAACAGATCATGGGAGACACCACTACTTCCTCTGTCTCGGCGACGACAGAGAAACAAGAAGAGAGAAGTTCTTCGTCTCTTAAATGTCTTTTGTTAAATTCGACTAATTATACGGTATGGGCAACAAAGATGAAGATACTTCTCAAGGTTCACAAAGTCTGGGAAGTGATTGAAGATAAGAGTAAAGACGAGGATAAGAACGATTTAGCCATGGGACTAATCATTCAATCTATATTTGAATCACTAGTACTCCAGGTTGGAGAATTATGCTCGGCATACTTGGTCTGGGAAGCCATCAAATCTCGGCATATGGGTACAGAAAGAGTCAGAGAGGCACGATTGCAGACTCTTATGACCGAGTTTGATCGCTTAAAGATGAAGGATCATGAGAAAATAGATGTTTTCTGGGAAATTATCTGAGATAGCCTCGAAAGCTTCTGCACTAGGAGAAGAAATAGAAGAATCAAGGCTGGTCAAGAAGTTCTTGAAGAGCTTGCCCCGGAGAAAATATATACACATAGTGGCGTCACTTGAGCAAGTATTAGACCTCAAGATCACCTCCTTTGAAGAGATTATCGGCCGCCAAAAGACATATGAGGAGAGGATTAATGATGATGAAGATACTGGAGATGATCAAGGGAAGTTAATGTATGCAAACTATGATAATCGATCTTTCCATCGCTCATCCGAAACAGAAAACAGAGGTCGTGAGTTTGTCGATAATGCTGGGAGAGGCCGCAACGGAAGGTACACAGGCAGAGGTAGAGGCCACGGCGGTCGTGGAGGAAGAGACACTTCTAGGGTCATGTGTTATAGGTGTGACAAACTTGGTCATTATGCTTCCCAGTGCCCGGACCGTCTACTTAAACTTTAACACACTCAAGAAACAAAAGAAAAAGATACTCATGATGCAGATGAGTTAAAGATGCTTGAAGAAGTATATCTTAATGAAGGGAAGGTAAAACCAAGCATGTTCGAAACACATGCCAAGAGTGAGAATGTATGGTATCTTGACAATGGGGCAAGTAACCACATGACTGGGAATCGTAGTTTCTTCTCATCTCTTGACGAAAGAATCACGGGAAAGGTCAAGTTTGGAGATGACTCACGTGTGGATATAAAAGGGAAAGGATCCATTAGATTTATATTTGCCGGTGGAGTGAGAAAGACTTTATCAAACGTGTACTACATACCGGATCTTAAGAGCAATATAATCAGCTTGGGTCAAGCTACAGAAGCTGGTTGCAAGGTGAGAATGAAGGCTCAACTTCTTGTGTTGTATGATCGAACAGGAAAAACGTTGGTCAAGGTGGAGAGAGGCAGGAATCGGCTCTACAAAATCGGATTGGAGGTAGAGAATGTGAGATGTTTACAAGTAATCTCCGGTAACGAGTTCGAGAAACGGCATGCAAGATTGGGCCATATTAACTTTGAGAATCTTAGAGTCATGATCAACAAAGAGTTAGTAATTGGAGTGCCGAAAATCTCAATAGAGAAGAGACCATGCGAGTCTTGCTTCCTTGGGAAGCAACCGAGACAATCCTTTCCCCCAGCTACCGTATTCAGAGCTTGACACAAGCTTGAACTGTTGCATGGTGATCTCTGCGGTCCAATTACGCCTCCAACCATCGGACTAAACAAGTACATCTTCGTGATAATAGATGATCATTCGCGGTATATGTGGACAATCCTTCTAAAGGATAAGAGTGATGCATTCGAGAAATTCAAAAGATTGTAGATATCTTTGGAACAAGAAACAGGACTTCACATCAAAACATTTAGAACTGACAGAGGAGGTGAGTTTACGTTAGTAGAGTTTCGCGACTTCTGTAGCACAAATGGCATAGCTAGACATTTAACTGCACCTTACTCTCCCCACCAAAATGGAGTGGTAGAGAGACGAAATCGCACACTTCTAGAGATGACAAGAAGCCTTCTAAAGCACATGTCTATGCCAAACTACCTATGGGGAGAGGCTGTTCGCCATGCCACATATCTTCTTAATCGAGTCGCGACGAGGTCTTTAAATGCGAAAACACCATATGAAATGTTCAAAGGAAACAAGCCGAATGTTTCCCACCTGCGTGTGTTCGGATGTGTAGGATTCACCAGGATTGATGCACCATATCGAAAGAAGCTCGATGATCGCTCTAGAGCCCTGGTTCATCTAGGAACGGAGCCTGGAAGCAAAGCCTATCGGCTATTTGATCCTATTAACCAAAAAATCTCAGTAAGTCGTGATGTGGTTTTCTTAGAAGACAAAGAGTGGAGCTGGAGTTCTGGTGAAAGAGGTGAAGTTAGAGAATCTGGTGAATCTCTTAGGTTTAATTTTGGGGCTTACGGTAACAGAGGCCTAAGAGAAGCTGAGGACATGGTAGAAGAAGCAAGAGCCGACGAGTTACTACCCGTAAAAACAGAGGAAGGTGCCGACGATGATGGTGAAACAGAGGCGACGGGCATAGCTGGTTCTCAAGGAACGGAGACGAGCATAGCTGGTGCTCAGGGAACCGAAACAGACGAAGTAAACAATGAGCCGGAACAGCCCGAGCAGCTACTGTTACGAAGATCGACTCGGGTACGGGCAGCACCTGAGTACCTTGCGGATTACATATTGCTAGCTGAGGAAGAGGGTGAGATGCTTTTAATGATTCTAGATGATGAACCGTGGACCTTTAGCGAGGCAAAGGAGAAAGAGGTATGGTTGAACGCATGCAGAGATGAGATTTCTTCGATTGAAAAGAATCATATGTGGAACTTAGTTGATCTTCCATTAGGAATAAAGCCAATCGGGTTAAAATGGGTCTTCAAGATAAAACGAAATCCTGATGGAAGTATCAACAAGTACAAGGCGAGACTAGTAGCTAAAGGCTATGTACAACGGCTTGGAATTGATTTTGAGGAAGTATTCGCTCCAGTAGCAAGAATCGAAATAATCCAATTGATCATATCTCTTGCGGCTACTTGCAACTGGAAAGTTCATCATTTAGACGTCAAAACCGCTTTTCTATATGGGGAGCTAAAGGAGGAAGTATATGTTTCCCAACCAAAAGGATTTGAGGTCAAAGAAAATGAAGGCAAAGTGTATAAATTGTCCAAAGCTCTCTATGGATTAAGACAAGCACCTAGAGCATGGAATGAGAAGCTGAACAAGACTCTTAGAGAGTTAAAATTTATCAAGTGTTCAAAGGAGCCATCTTTGTACCAAAAGGAGGAGGAAGGCCACCTTCTCGTCGTTGCTGTGTATGTTGACGATTTGCTAGTAACTGGATCGGATATAAGACTGATAGAAGACTTTAAGTGTGCGATGGGAGCTAAGTTCGAGATGAGTGATCTCGGAATGTTGACTTATTACTTGGGAATCGAGGTAAAATAACATGATTATGGTATCACACTTAAACAAGAAAGGTATGCTAAGAGAATCCTTGAAGAGTTTGGAATGGATTCTTGTAACTCAACCCATGTGCCGATGGATGTGAGCTTAAAGCTATCAAAATCGATTGGAGAGAAAGGGATAAACGAATCTAAGTACAGAAGAAGCATTGGGTGTTTGCGATATCTGCTGCATACTCGGCCTGATCTTTCATATAGTGTTGGTGTTCTCAGCCGATATATGCATGAACCAAAGACATCACATGATGCGGCGCTGAAGCATGTGTTGCGCTACTTGCGAGGATCAATCCACTTTGGGCTAAACTACACTCGTGCGAATGGGAAGAAGTTGATCGGCTATAGTGATAGCTCGCACAATGTAGACATTGATGATGGTAAGAGCACTTCGGGTCATGTGTTTTATCTCAATGACTGTCCGATCACATGGTGCTCTTCTAAACAAGAAATTGTGGCTCTTTCGTCATGTGAGGCTGAGTTCATGGCAGCTACGGAAGCGGAAAAGCAAGCAATCTGGCTTTAGGAGCTGCTAAGCGAGATAATAAGAAAAGTTGGCGAAAAAGTGGTAATAAGAGTTGACAATAAGTCAGCGATTTCTTTGACTAAAAACCCGGTCTTTCATGGACGCAGCAAACACATTCATCGGAGGTATCATTATATACGTGAATGCGTTGAGAATGGTCAAGTGGAAGTTGAGCATATTCCAGGAAATAAACAAAAGGCAGACATCTTAGCAAAAGCACTTGGTAAGATCAAGTTCAAAGAGATGAGGGATCTCATAGGTGTTCAAGATTTGACAAGAGATGACTTCAAGTTTAAGGGGGAGAATGTTGAATAAGCTTGAAATGGAAGCAACCCTTAAACCGAGTTATGGTTTAAGGAAATAGAAGAGATTAAACCGAGTTATGGTTTAATAAGAAGATAAACACTAAAGTCTAGGAGTTATCTAATCTTTAGTTTGATTTCCTAATTGACTTAGGAATTCTAGAATTCATATATATAGTGTCGATTTTTGGAGTTAGTTGTGTGAGAGAGTTTTTGAGCTTTTGAACTTGAGAGATTGTAAGGTTTTTGAGATTGGAGTTTTCCTTAATAAGAAAAGTTGTTCTTATACTTTGAAGTTTCTATTGCTTTGATTTCTACATCTTTTTCTGAGGCTTCATCTAACCATGGCGAGATTACTAGACCTGGAGCATACCTAGTCCCCTGCCCCACGCCGAGCTTGCACGAGAATGTTGCAAGCTCCATGTTCTTCTGTTGAAGAACCAGTCCGGTCCGTGAAGTTTCTCAGTTTTTTTAAACAAAATCAACATAACATAAAATGCCCGTAGGCTTTCTTGTCAAGGTCAATGCCTCTCTTAAATGTGATTTTTTTTGTCGAACCTTTAATCTTGTGGATATTCTTTTAGGTATTGTTCATCGGTATTACTATCTTTTGCTCTAATTAAGTACATGAGTTTCTTTTTGGTGAGTGAAGATACTATTATGGAGTAATTCACATATGTTATGGTATGGGGAGACTTCATGCTTACGTTTCCCACCGGAAAGAAAGCTTATGACCTTGAGATACCTCTTGCAGAATGAAAATCACTGATTGAGTATGACTAACTTTGACCCTTGGAGCTTTTTTGCTATACGTTTCGTGCTCAACAAGTAACCTATATTTTTGGGCTTTGTGTTGATTTTTTGTCCTTTACAGGTAAAGAAAGTATGTCGTAAAGAGGAGAATCTGTCAGAGATCCGGAGCAGCGTAGGGGAAGAAGAGACATGCGACAATGTGTCTCGACAAGATGAAGCTAAAGTGGGAAACTTGCAACGCAACGAAGAGGAGAAATAGCTTGCACCGCAAGCGAGTTTTGAGGTGAAAATAATCTCACCCAAACCCTATATATTAATAGATGAGAGGTATCATAGTATAATTCTGTTGAATATGAAAAGGTATTTAATATTGTTGTTTTGCAGAAATAGAAAGAGAGTTTAGCCTTAACATTTTCTTGATACGTATCTTAATCTTAAATGATAACCACAACTCTATCATTTAGTTGGTTTTCTCTTAGTAAATATTGGCTTCGAGCAAAATAGTAATTCTAGCTTATTGCATTTTAGTTTGCATCTTGCACTTTTGATGAAAGATATATTCAAATGATTGAAGCTATATGCATCTGGTGAAAGTTACTGAGTCCAAGAAATGTCGAAAGATACTAAACTGACCTTCTCTCCTTTATGATTACCAAACACTCAAGCCATCCATATTAGCCGCAACCACTAGCAACGCAACCACCAGACTACCCTTTAATCTAATTGAGAATGTAATGATTGCAAGCAGTTTGAAAGTAAGAGCATGTTACAACTTCCTTCATACTAATGTCGAGACCAAGATCTTAGGATCTAGCATGTATTGGGAATCGTCTCTAGAAGAATCGCAGGCCAGCTGGTATTCTTCATCTTTAAGAAACAAAGAAAGCCATCAAACCATTGTCGATAAAATATAACCAGATGACTCTTGACAAACTTCACCAACAAAAATAAAGAAAAGATATTGCCCGTGTATATCACGGACCAATTGCTAGTAGTATAATAAGATACCAACTCTCTCCGTTCTTCTGTCATGTCAGCAAGCAACAGAAAGACACATGTGATATTTGTAGTTTTGTAAGGTAGATGACAAACTAAAGTCTCATTTTTCTTCGTCTTCAGCCGTTTCTTCTTCCTAATTTTAACTCCTTAACCCTGATTTGATTCTTATTATGTTGTTCTAAACATTTCTCGACACATGTTTTATAAGTCATTTTACATTCTCTATGGTGAAGTAATGTAAGTTACACTTAAAAAATTCTCAGTTTGATTAGTGAAAAATGTTTTAAATTTAGTAATCAAAGAAGGTAACCAATGACCCATGATTCTGATACGATACTAAGGGGAATGGGCATGCAGTTTTAAGAAGAAAAGCTTTTTACGTTTAAGGGTTCTTTTCATTAGCATACGTTCACTATATAAAGTGATGAGCTTTCTTCTTACGCCTTATGCTTGATGAGGGTTTTGGATGGTGACTTTGGTCATCAATGAACAGATCTTTCATGATCTGATTTAGGAGAGTTTCTAGTTTCTAGATTCTCTATTTCTCTCACTTATCTTGCTTCTTGTATTTGAGTTTCTATTATCAATAAGAAAAAAGTTTTCAGATTGAGAGTGTCGAGAGAGAGTTTATTGAGTTTGTGACTAAGAACTTTTCAAATTGGTGCGGTTGTGACGTTGGATCAGAGAGATCACTATGGGTTTTATCGAGATAACAATCTTCACCAGAAGTGATTTCCGGTCATGGATTTCTTGGTTGGAGGCTTACTTTATTCGGGAGAATTACAAAGATCTGGAGAAACTCAATTTTGCCCAAAGCTTTATGGAAAACGAAGCTAGAGCTTGGTATAAATGGTGTCAGTCATTATGGCTTTTCAATGGTTGGACAGATTTGAAAGAAAATGTGTTGATGCGATTTGGCGATGAAGATGATACAGACCGTATAAGGATCATGATGAAGAATCAACAGTGGCTTCGTGAGATGAACAATCAGTTTACAGAGGATCAAATGGTAGAAGTGACTGATCAGTCTGATGCACACCAAGTGTTTGATGAAATGTCTTCACATTGCAAGCAGATTCAAGAGAAATTCGAGATGTCAATCTTTAATGGTTTAAGCCTACATGGGTGGATTTTACGTGCCGAGTGTTTCTTCCGAACCGGAGAGTTCACAGAAGCGGAGAAGTTGCGTACGGTAGCCGTGAACTTGGAGGGGTCAGCTCTTGATTGGTTTAATGGGGTAGAAGATATCAATCCATTCACTGATTATAAACAATTTATCATAAGAATGTTAAAGAGATTTACAAAAGCAGATTTGATCCTTGATAAGGAAGATGAGTCTAAGCAATCTATTCCAGCAGAAGCTTCAAGCAACAAAGAGGAAACATGTCTGGTGGTTGAACCGAGAAAGTCATTGTTATACTCTCAGGTATCACGTTCTTCCTTGGAATCCAGCCATAATATGTTAAGGATCTGTGAGAAGGAGATGGCAGTGGAGACTTTGCTTGGTGAGTCGATTGTAGTTACAGAGTCGATTCCTTCCAGTGAATCAACTCTAGAAACGAAGACGACTCTAGAGGATATAGTTTCGGTTTGTGAAAAAGAATCGACAAGTGTCGCAGGTTTCTCGTTTCATGAGAGAAAAGAGCATAAAAAAGGATTCAGTTGTGGAAATGCTATTGATGTAGGAAAAGAAATCGAGTGAGGGAAAGAATTTGATCCTTTTCTCGGATTTGATCCACCAAGTGGATCTGATCCCATAGATGTTCTTAACGGAGACAGTAGTATGCCCTGAGAAAAGGTTCTGCAGGGATGAACTAAATGAGGTTAATGAAATTTATATTTCTATTGGTGGTGGTATGGATTCATATACTTACAAAGTGTTCGATGAACTGATGCTTAGAGGACACAAACTACGTCAAAGGAGGAAGAAGAGCTTAACTCCTAAGTCTTGGATGTACAAATTCAAACAACGGAAGCAACGAAATATCTTGTCACCATCTGGCTGTATATTGAGTTATCAAGAGCATATCATGCTAAATATGAAAGAGTGGAGGCAGTACAATCTGACTTCTGAGGAAGAGGCAAGTGAAGATGAGGTCCAATGAGTTAGTGCAAAGTTTCAGTATCTCAATGGTGAAGGGTTCAAAGCTATTAACAAACGAGTACAATGGAGGAAGAATATAGTTAAGCACGATTCAATATTTCGAAAGGTGCTGAAGTAGTTCATAACACAAAAAGAGAAAAAGTCAGATGCAGAGGATGACCAAAGTAAGGTTCAACCAGAAGGGAGCAAAGACTATGTTCTACACCCTCAGACCATTGAGAATCCAATTATTGAAGAATTTCATAAGAAAGAATCAAGGAATGAGATAAAGTTGATGTTCCGAAAAGAATTTATTGGACATGTTGAGGAGGAATTTTTATCTGATAGTTTACACTTTGGCTTACAGGTTCTTACTATGTGTTCGAAGACCATAATACATGGCATGTGTGTGAAACACAAATGGAGGTTTAAGAAGAAGAAGACACCCAAGTGTTCAACATCTCAGCATTTCAGGTTCAAACAAAGGCCTTGGCAGAGATTTTGGCTACAATTTTCTCAACATGATTGGAAGGGCGTATGAGCATGAGAGGGTTAAGCAGTTAAGTTCAATATCTGATTTTTTGTTTGCTCTGCTCAGATTCCAGCCTATCATACAATCTGAATTTTTGGAAGAAATCATGCTCTTTCGGGAGATTTCTCAGAGAAACTATGGCATGGATATAGAAGATTCAGAATATCATTTTAACATCGCTATTGTGATGATTCAGCTCATCTTTCACGTTCCGTTATACACGATGTATGATAGAATTAATCAGAGAGGCTACCGTGTATTTCAGCAGTTGAAGATGAGCAAATTACCCAAGTTATGGAGCTTTAAGTACACAACCAGAACTGAGAAAATGAAGAAAGATTCAGAACGTATGCTCATAGAAATATTCTCAGATGTTGGTGTTCACGTGATGATCTTGGTTAGATTGGGTAAAGAATGGTTTTTTCTTTGTGTTTTATGTGAAGGCTGCTATGATTCAGCTTATATCTCAAGAAAAGGAAGCAGTGATGGAGACACAAGAACTAAAGCCACGATGCTTTGGAAAATCTGAACAATGGTGAGTTTCTACCCTTTCACGCTTGAGGAAAATCTGAATGGACCTGCGATTTTAAGAAGAAAAGCCTTTTATGTTTAAGGGTTTCTTTTCATTAGCATACGCTCACTATATAAAGTGATGAGCTTTCTTCTTACGCTTTATGCTTGATGAGGGTTTTGGATGGTGACTTAGGTCATCAATGGACAGATCTTTCATGATTTGATTTAGGAGAATTTCTAGTTTCTAGATTCTCTATTTCTCTCATTTATTTTGCTTTTTGTATTTGGGTTTCTATTATCAATAAGAAAGAGTTTTCAGATTGAGAGTGTCGAGAGAGAGTTTATTGAGTTTGTGACTAAGAACTTATCAGATTCATATTATTATGATCCCAAACCCAAATCTCTTAGTTCTCTCTATAATACCTCTCGATCTTAATAAGACAGTAACCAAATGATAGAAGATGCACTTGTATTGAATTTGTAAAGAAATTACAAACACAATCCAATACAGCCTATGAGCAATCTAGAACCCTAAATCACTCTCGATCTCTCCCAGAGAAGATCGTCCAAGAACACAAGGTCTACTCTCAACAAATGCATAAAGAACAAAATAACGAACAGTGTCCTTATTTATCTAAGAAGGTAAAGAGCAAAGCCTCGGAACATAGGAGAGTCTTTCTTTCTCTTTGGCAAAGATTGAGAGTCTTCCTTTTTTTTTATCCAGCTCACCGTCTACTCACTTCCATGTCAACTCATATCAAATACTATCCAAGTTACATCTAGATTATTGCATCGGCCAGTGACATGATTTATGTGATTATCCATCACCTGAGTTTACTTTCCCTCTAAACATTTTTTAGAAAAATGCTCGTGCAATCAAAATTTACATAATCATGTTTGTCTTTATAGTAAAGAAAGGGCATATTGGCTTGTTTAAGTCGGCATATCTAGGCCTCGAGGAGGGCATCTATATGTGTGATGAAGACCATCCTCAATTCAGATCGTTGATATGAATCAAACATGTAAAGGAGCAGATCATACTGCTGGTTCACATCTATGACTATGATTTAGTTTCTATTCTAATGCCACGTTGTGTTTCTGTTGTAAGATTTTTGTTCCACTTTTGTTTTTTTTTGTAAACCATGAGAGAAAACAAAAAGATGATGTACTTTATTACTAATGCTTATGTCATCATCTTCCTTAGTTTATAACAAACCAAAAAATTTATTGGTTATGTGCAGGAGAATGTTTTGCGACCGGATTGGATAAATATTATCGGAGCATGATCTTCTGGAGTACTTCTCGTTCTCCTTCTAATCTTTCACCTTTCATTTTACATCCAACATGAACGTTTTTGTAACATCTCTATCCCGATGAAACCGGAATGTCCCAACTGATACCGCCAAAACCGGATTTATATTTCACCAACCGGCCATTAATTCTCCACTTCTAACTGAACCTGCAGTAACATCAAAATAAAAGAAGAAAAAAGAGAAGGATGAGTGACTTTTCGAACAAGCCACCCAGTGAGGACGAACCCGACTTCGCCTCACCCAATATCCGCTTAACCCCGAAAGTCCAAACCTAATCCTAAACCCCCCCCCCCCCCCCCCCCNCCTATAATGCTTGACAAGAAATATCTAGCAAGTTGAAAACTCTTTTTGGAAAACACCTTACTTACTTAGACTCTTCTTAAAAAAACTTTCGCAATTCTTTTGGATCCTAGTGCGTATTACAATCACATAGCATATCAACTCATGTCCTAGAAATAGACCACCCACGGGGCTACCCGAAGGCATCTTGGCTCGCCAAGCATAACATCCTTCCCAGAAAGGCTCAGCCAGTTTAGTACCCCGCCTCTTCGTATTATTTCCATCTGACCCTGTGTGAAGATCCAATTCCTCACCTCTCGATTTCCCCAGGTTCTTGAGTCCTAGGGCGGGGTGCATCGCACCCGTAAATTGGATAGGTGACTATCCACCCGAGAATGCATATTACCGGATTAATCTAGACATGCTATTGTCTTTCGTAATTCTCAAACAATGCCAAATTAAACCTAATCATTAATAAGGAGCTACGTTCTCGCACAGGCTCTAGCCTAGACTCGACTTAGCGACCCAACAAACAATCGCACTTAGGCGTATACGATTTTATATCATTAACATTACATATTACATAGTTTTTATTCGTCCCGAGACTTATAGCTCAACACCGGACAGATTAACACTAGATTAACAAGGAAGTCAAAAAAATATCGAATGCGACGAAATCGAGAACCTCCTCACCTTGGCCTAATCGTCGAGTAACTCCCGCAGTGAGCAACCTCTCCTTCCGGGACTTCGCTAGATGATGCTCATCCAGTATCCTTCCTACCCCAGGAAGATCCTCTATCTCCTCTAATGAAACCGGATTCTAGTTCGCTGAAATTTCCATCTTTGTTGCCCCAACTAGATTCTCCATCTCCTTTCCCCGAAAATCCTTCTCTCGCCAATAGACCCTGAAACAAGAACCCAATTAGTCCTTTCCGGAACCCTGCTAAAAGCGAAAACTTTCCATTTATGGTAACATGCCATAAATGGAAATTTTCTTAAAAAGGAAACCTGCCCAAAAAAGAAACTTTTCAAAAATAGAAACTTGATATTCCTGGAAAGTTCCCAAAAAGAAAACTAAGGGCAAAACTGTAATTCCTTACCGAGGGATGCAGCTCTCACAGGCGTGTCTCGGAATCCTCCTGGTCCGGTCTCGCAGAACTGGCACTCTACTTTAGCAACTCTTAGACTTCCTTCGGTTCCCCGACTTGAACCGCCTCTACCAGAATTTCTTTTCCGGCACGAGAGGTTCCATCTACTCTGGTGACTACTCCACAGAAGATCATTCCCACCTGTGCCTTGGGAACAGTCTTTCGTCATGTGTCCAGCTCCACCATTTTCTTCCTCGCTCTCATCATCTCTTCCCCTTTTAATATTGTCTTGTCTCTGGACCGCTTCCACGGATCTCCGTTTCCGGTTTCCCTTTCCCCTTCCAATCCATCTTCTTTTTCATTCTTGACGCTTAAGTTACCGTCGTTTTCGGGTTTTATACCACCGCCCCTTATCCCACCTCTGGGTACTTCTCCGATCACGAACTCAGTCTTGGAAGCCTCTCGGTCACTTCCCAAAACCGAACCCGTGGCTTCCTTCCCCTTTAAGCTATCGAAAACCCTAGCTTCTCCGATCACGAGCTCCATCTTGGGAGCCTCCCGGTCACTTCCCAACACCGAACCCGTGGCTTCCTTCCCCTTTAAGCTACCGAAAACCCTAGCTTCCACTTTTCCTTCTGACTTGCTCCGCAAGTTACCTGTGATCTACGTCGCAATCCCTTCTCCTTCTACCTCTGATTCCTCAACACTTTTCGGCTCTCCTTCACGGCGTCTCCTCCCCATCCGTTAGTGTCACTGACCACCACATTGTATGCCCGACGTTCCTTCCTCTCCACGCCATCTCCATCGCTCGCTATCTCCTCTCCCTCTTCTACCTCGGTTCCACCTCACACCACTACCATTCCTCTGTCACCCACTGCTGTGACTCCGACACCCTCTCCCTTTGACTTCATCGCTCTGATAACCTCACCACAATCCCTCTCCCTCTCGGGTTCGATCCACTCCTTGCCGCTTCGGCTTCTCCGAGACATCACCACCACCTCATTGTCTCTCCCTTCCTCTTCTCCCTCTTTGACTACCACGACCTCTCTCTCTCTCTCTGCATCATTTCGCCTACGTGATCCTCCCCCTCACGATTCTCGACCACTACCCCGACTCCCTCCTCCTTTATCGCGACTCCTCCATCTCTCCTATTCCTCACGCCGTCTTCGATCATCAACATCATCACCATCTCTCTCTCTATCTCCACGCCGTTTTCTATCTACTCTCTCTCTCTCTCTCTCGCGACTCCTTCCTTTTTCTTTTCTTTTATCTTGTCGTTTTCTTAAGGTTTTAGGGGGAAAAGGCGTCGGGTAGTGGTTAGGTCTCGGGTCGGGTGGTCGAGTTAGGTTCATGGGTTCAGGTCGTGGGTTTTAGGGCTTGCTCCAGTCTTGATTTGGGCCCTAAAGGGCCGGTAATTTTATTCCCCCCTCCTTACAGAGATTTCAAACCTGAATTCTTAAATTATTGCAATGCCTGAGGCTCCGGAAACGGAAGAGGCTGCACACGAGTTCCGTCGAGTGTGCCAACACCTGAGACAACTCCCTTGACGATTTTTTTTAATGAGAAAAAGATGAAGCAGAAGAAAATTCAATAACTCCTAAAACGCAAAAGTAGTAAACACAAGCAATAAATAAATAAATAAAGAATGCCCCAATACCCTTAATACCCTAGTGTCTAGACTACCCCTAATCTAAGGCACCCATCCTACGGTTGGCTACTAGCTAGAATCTGAATCGGAATTCATCAGTAACATCGATCTCTTCTCGCTCTTCCTCAGAGAACTAGCCGAAATCATCGTCTGTATCCTCATCAAGCTCATCGTCATATTCCTCCACCAGGGCCTCATCTATGAATGCGTCGAGCATCTGGTCGAGGTCATCCCCTGCTCCGGCTCCTGCTCCTCCCTAGGGTCATCCTCGGGCTTTGCCTCCATGTCTATGTACTGGTCTCCATCGTACCCCTCTTCCTGACCTTCTTCTGGATTTGGGTCTCCGCCGTCCTCTGGGTCCTCAGGAACTCCCTCTGGATCTCCCTTGGCCCATTCTGGTTGTGGCTCCAGGCCTGCCTAAACTTATGTCGGGTCCACCTCCAAATCCTCTTTCGGGTCTTCGTACGGGTCACTCTCCGATTTGGACCCCTGACTAGAGCTAGAATCTGACCCTTCGTGCATCAGCCAGCGATGGGGTGGGTAGGGAACCAAGAGAGGCTATAGTGCTAGTCGCGGTCCATACCCAAGATGATGGGCCTTCATCTAAGGCGCAAACTGAAACTTTGCTCTGGTATACGACACGTCGGGAAACCTAAAAGAACATAACACAGAGGTTAGCAGCTTTACTAATGATGAAGTTTGTGATTTTGAAATTCTTTTTAATTTTTGAGGCCTCAGAAAACTAAATAAGTTTTTGAAAACATTTGTATTTCGAAAATCTACGATCCTTCGGGTCAAAACCGGAGCGGCTTTTAACCTAGGCTCTGATACCACTTGTAACATCACTGTCCCAAGGGAACTGGAATGCCCCAACTAATACCGCCAAAACCGGATTTAAACTTCACCAACCGGTCATTAATTCTCAACTTCTAACTGAACCTGTGATGTACATACAATTTCATGCATATTTTAGTGTGTTTTAGCTTAGT
>OVAN01003687.1:444-28185 GCA_900406275.1 Anastatica hierochuntica
ACATGGGCATCGTTTTTATTTTTTATCAATTTATTTCTTAAAACTTCATTTACGGCCTAAATAATTGGAGTAACCGATATAAAATCTCTATTATCTATAGAAACAGAGACAACAAATGTTCCGAACCTCTTTGACCATCATCATATGTCAATGAATGATGCAACTATGCATTAAAACAAGGTTTTCATATTTTTTGAATTTTTCTCAAAATCAGTGGGTTAACACTTACGAAAATATAGAGTTTTTTGGTAAATGCTCTATAAACTGAAGTTTATACTCTTTAGCAAGACTTACATCAAGAACGGCTCGAATGGACGCTGGTTTAGCTACCGGATTGAATGTCTCATTGTAGTCGACACCTTCCTCTTGGGATTTGCCGTTTGAGACCAAACGCGCCTTGTAGCGAGAGAGCGAGCCATCTGCATTGAGTTTGTGCTTAAAGAGCCACATAGAACGCACAATGTTAGCATTAGTTGGTCTCGGAACAAGATCCCATGACTGTGTGACAGAGAAAGCATCAATATCATCATGCATAGCGGGAGTCCAGTTCGGATCTTGAAGAGCTTTTAGATGGCTAGTGGACAAATATGAGTATATTCTATTAGAATCAATCTCTCATGGATTCATAAATTAATAGTACAACAAGAAGGAAGACTAAAATCTAAATAAATTGCTATGTTCGATTGAAGTTAGAAGTCAAGTGTAGGAGCAGAGTCTGTCTCTGCGTGATCTCCATTTCAAAAATCATCTCTGTTGTCGAATTGAGGCATAGATCTGACGGAGCCAGTCTCGGACATAAAATCCGACATGGTATCCGCATCAGATCTTATTGTAGATCTTGATGATCCTCCTCCGTCTTTCGTTTTCTTCTTCCTCCTCGATTTCTTTGGCATTTCCGGTAACCCTGTAGTACTATTTTGACTAGAAAATTCGTCTACCTCGGATATTTCCTTTGGTTTCCTTGAGGATGATGATGCTCCTTTGTTTGAAGACCGACGTTTACTTTTGTCCGATGATCTTTCCTTTGTCGGGGAACCTTTCTCGGACGTTGATTTCCTCGTAGATTTTGGTAGTTTTGGTAAATCTCTGGCCCGACCGCCATATTCTGATGTACATTTCACAGAGGAATCATCTTCTCCGCCTCCTTGTCGGGATTTAAACTCATTCATCTTTCAAATCAACATATAAATATATTTTTTTGTCAGCAACACAATAATTAGAGAGCAAGCCACACGGACGTTGGCTATTTAACTAGGAAGGAAAGTGTCTACAAAAGTGCAATCCAACGGAAAGAGTAAAAGAAGAAAAAAAGAGTAAGTAAGTAATACCCAGCTTGGTGCGGTGGTAGTGTTAGCGGATGGTCCATCCCAACCAATGTGGGCAACATGTTTTACGTCTGTTGGATTCCCAATCTCTATTTCTTCTTCTTCTTCTTTTCCACTTTCTACAACCACACCCACAAATTTAAATATTTAGTGTATATCAACTCAATTTATTAGACTCTTTTATTCATTTACATTAATCCACGTACGTTTTTTTTTTACCACCATGCATGCATGCATGCAAACTTTCTACGTGATCATACATCAAAACATACTTATATATATATAATATATATATATATATATATTGCTAGACCAAATTGTATTTCGAAATTTTATTTAACTTTTATATAAGGCAACAACATGGACTACTTATCATAGTTTCTAACTAAATATATAATGTTTTTAAGGATAAATTAAAGTTTTTTTATTCAAAGAAAAGAAAAAACATAGAGAATGAACTTTACCAAATACTTGAGAAATATACCGGAGGCCTTTCAAGAGACTTTTCATCTTGTTGTTTGACATTCTAAGTTACATACCTCTCATTGTTTACATAAGAAATTGATGGGGGGAAAATGGGAGTAGTCAAAAAAAGAAAATGAAGCTTTAAGAAGAAAAAAAAGTTTTCCTTTTCTTTCGAAAACTCACTTTTACAGAAATAAGAGGTAAACAAGTCAAATGAAGAAAGAATATTGCATGTATTGCTCAAAACACCAAAATTTTATTTTGGTGACAACAAGAACGCATCTCAATATGTTGTAAGGTTTATCCTTTTGGCAAATTCTCCTATACAAAAGAAAGAAACAACAAAAACAGTCTGAATGATAGAAAAATAAATGTAAAGTCACCCCAAAATCCTCAAAATTTCAGAAAGAAAATGAAAAAAAAATCGAAGGTGCAACAAATGAAGAAATTAAGAAAGAGGAAAAAAAGAAAAGGAAACTAAGAAAATGTTGGTTTGAAGGATGGTGGAGAGAATATAAAGGTGATACGGCATAAAAAATGAGTGGAAAGTGTCAAAAAAAAAAAAAAAAAAAAAAGATCAGAATGATTCTGTTCCACAAATTTTCTTTTGGTCTACAATTTATAATGGTTTGAAAAGGACTTTGTAATTTCAATTTGCAACAATGTCACGTAAAAGAACATTTGTTTAAAGATAAGAGCACCCTGGTCGGGGGTTTCTTAACATAAGTTTCTTAACAAAATATTAATAAAAAAATAAAAAAGGGAGAGAGAGTCTCTCCTAGTCTCTTATGGAGAGATTCCCTTGTAGAGGTGTAGTCTTTTGATTGGTTTACAAAAAAATGATTATTAAATTTAAATTATAAAACTAAATTATAAAAAGAAAAATAATATAATAATATTTGAAAAATTCTTGGTGAGATACCAATAATAATGCTCTAACAAGGTGAGAATATGAGCAAAAAAATAGAGATAAAAAAATGAAAGTTAGAAATCCGTTTAAGATTACTCCCTCGGTTTTATAATACTTGATATTTAAGGTTTCGACACACGATTTAAAAATCTACAAACTTTTACTCATCTTACCTCTTTTGCATAAAAACACCAATAAATACAACTAATTCAACCAATTAAAAATAATATTGCAGAATAATGGCCAAAAACACAAAATAACATTAAAATTTGTATAGAAAGTTAAAAACATCATTAAATTAAAACAAAAAATACCTCTAAACATCATTTAAAATAAAATGGAGGGAATATACATAAGTCATGTTGAATCTCCAAACTCAGATGCATGTGCCTGACTCTTAGTACACGACTTTTTTATTAAAATTTTGTTTAGAACTTGGTTGAAAATGATCATTTACCACTAGTTATGGTAGGCAATCAACAATTAAAAAAGGGAAAAAAAATTTCACCGTTTGTGTGAAAAAGCTTGGCCTTTGGAATTGTTGATGTGTGCTTCGGCCATGGCGAATTCGTTCATTCTCTGAACAGAGCAAAGCTTAGAGCTTTTTGTGAAGTGAATCGAACTTCACCGATTAACCCACAATCCTTCTCTCCCTC
Source organism: Anastatica hierochuntica (assembly GCA_900406275.1). Taxonomy (NCBI): domain Eukaryota; kingdom Viridiplantae; phylum Streptophyta; class Magnoliopsida; order Brassicales; family Brassicaceae; genus Anastatica; species Anastatica hierochuntica. The sequence continues at coordinate 3,801 of OVAN01003687.1, forward strand.
TCTCTCTAGTGTATAGTTCTGTTTTGTGGCTCATGATCTTCGAATATGCTGTGAAGAAGAGATATGTTGTTCAAGGTCTGAGATTTAGGAGCTAGTTGCTGTGAGATTCGAGAAGAAATGGGTCGAAGCAACAACAATGATCGATACCAAATCGGTATATTCTCAGCAACAATGTGTTCTAAATCGTGGGTGAGATGATATTATAGTCTTTTGTACTCACATGGTATGTATCTACAAGGGCAAGAAAGGCTTTGGGGAATGCTAGTGCATATGATGTGAAAGCTACTAGCTCGCGTAGAGACGGTGAATACTCTGTTAATCACAAGGATTACAAAAAGTAAACGAAATTGCAACAAAGATTGAATAGAACAGGTAGAGAAATAGCAAAAGCCTATGTCTGAACTCACATTTGGTTTTCCCATCAGCACTCCAAAGCACTCTGTCGACAACCTACCTCATCGGTGCTCTGCAAACCAAAGTTAAGGATATATTATATCGAAATTGGTACAAACAAAAAGCGGATATAATAGTGCTTAAGCTAAGCCCATCACTAACTAAGGACATTATATCGAAAGTTTTCCAGCTGCTACATTTCTGCCATTGGCAAATACCCATCAATCCAAAGCATATCATTTGAAAACTCGATGACGAAACTAAAAAGTTTATCAAAAGACTTTGCCTTGTTGCATCAAAACCTCCAAGATAACAATACTTTGATGCGCTTATTGTAAAACACTATATTATCAACCAAGAGAGACAAGTTTATAATAGAAACCTGAGCTCTCCGAGCACCAAACTCAAGTAGAATCTTAGATTTTCCGGCAACAAAACGGTGCCTAGCTGCGTTAGTAGCAACCAAAGATGCAAAATTGACAAGATTGAGGATCCAACAATTGAACAACCTATATGCATATTTATAACAATCGTTCAACAAAACCATTAAAGCAGAAACGAGAGTTAAAAACAACAGATCCTTCAGGTATTGCATAAACTTCAACATCAGAACAATCTAGCCCTCTAAGATAATCGCAGAAAGCTTCCTAATTTGAATCGAAAACACGAAACCCAGATTGAAATCAAAGAGAAAATGAATCGATTTGAATCAAAAGTTTGATACCTCAGAGCCAGGTAAAGAATCACGAACGAAATCGATTTCTTCATCAGTTAATTTGAAATTAGCCCAAAGGTTGAGCGGTTGGTACAAAATTGTATGATTTTTGGGCTTAATTTGACCGGCCCAAAATGTTGGTATGGCCCATACATTTTAAAAAAGCCCGTACAAATATACGGTCTAAAATACACGGTTTATACACGCTGTATACGCGGTTTGCACGGAAATCGAGGTCGGTTTTATGTCGGTTATCGTATATAACGGGATCCGTTTTCCGTTCAAACGGGGTCCGTTTTCGTTGACGCGTGTCCGTTCCGCGTACGACACGTGTTCGATTTTTTTATTTTTTTTTCTTTCGTCGCCTTTCTCTTCTTCCATTTTCGCCTCTCTGAAACAAAAGAAACCTTAAAAATCAACGAATCATCTGATACTTTTTAGATAAGGCTGAGGTTGGAGAAGTTTCTGCGATGAAAACGGTGGAGGGCTCTTTGTGTTTAGACTAGTAGCAAACGGGGACATGCCTCTCCTCAGAGAGTAGAGGAGAAAAATGAAGCAAGAAAGAGTCACTTAATAGTGGAGAAAAGACCAGCAAAGAGAAGCCAAAGGAGAATCCTTTGAGATATTCGCCAGGCCAAAACCGATTTGTGACATTAACCATTCCAGATGACTGGTGAGAGTCCATCAAACTAAAACGAGTGTGTCCTTCTTCTTTTTAATTCTTCCAAGTGAATTCATGAAAGCTAACAGCATCAACACGCTCGGGAAGTTATTAACTTTGTTGGGTAAAGATGGAATGAAGTGGTTTGCATATCTGCTCTCAAAAGATGGATTTGTGGCTATGGGATGTGGTTGGAAGAGCTTCTGTGAAGCTAATGGAATCAAGACAGGTGAATCATTCACTTTCGAATGTGTTTGTGAACAAGACACAACTCATGTGTTTAAGTTCTGTTCCACCTCCATATAGTTAAAGGCAAAAACAAATAATATTATTTTGTTTAGGATGAACCAATTTTTTTCACAATTTCTCAAGTACAGCCTCTGCAATAGGTTTGTTCACACGTAAAAAATAAAATAAACAAAGAACAAAAAAATGGCAAAGAAATAGAAAAGTAAAAGTCGAGGCATCAGATCTTTTATAGCCTATTTGTTAGCCTGCAAAGAAACATACGTACACATCCATTTAGTAATGTCTTCCACAACTTCAATAAAACTCACATAAACAAACCTTTTTCAGGAATTTTTCATGGATCTTCAACGCTTCTTTACACGCCTTTTTCGCGTCAAGGTTACCCGCAATGTCTCCTAATATCTGGAACCCAACAAGAAGCTTCAATTTAGCCCCGGTATTAAAAAGAAGACTGAATAGATAAATAGAGGCAGAGAGACCTGAACAACGTCGTCTAAACCTTTAGCTTCCTTCAAGAGACGTTTGTTCTTTGTCTGCAGAACGCTCGCAACCACAAAAACAGCAAGCGTGTTGCGATGCTGTTCATTCTGTCCGATGTATTTCCTCTCAAACTTACCATAACGTTTTAGTAACTTGGGATCATCTGCTGCTTTGTTTCGGTTTTCTAGTTCCTCATATGTTGCAAACATGTTTGGATTATACTCCATAGCCCACATCAACTACAACCAAAATCCATCTCATATTATTCCCAATATCCAAACACAGCGAAGAAATGCATAAATTGAAATATAAACAAGCAGAGTCGTTACCTCCCAGAGGTACAAAGCGTCGAGGAAGGAGAACTCTCTCCTGAAAAGTACCATCAACATCCGAATAGCAAACAGGTACTCCCCACCATCGAGATCCTCTGTCAAGGTAAAACATTTTAGCCCACCAACAAGAAGAACGTATGTAACAGCACAAAACTCTTACCTAGGTGTTGATGGAGCCGTGGATCAACGGTTTTAATGACTTGCGAGAGCACACCCAGCTGAGTCTGGACACCCATTGATGTTGCTGTTGCCCTGAAATTTTCTCTCTGAAATTCAAGAAAACAATAAATCTTGAATACAATTAAAGGTCAGGTGATGACAAAACACGAGGAGTCATGTCATACCAGTCTTCGCATTGCACGCTCAAAGCACCAGAAAGCATCGGCTTCATCGTCAAAGAGGATTATCATTGGGGAACATATATCATTCATTCCTACACGAGTAAAAGTGTGGACCGGTTCTTTCACCTTTTTTTCTTTCACAAAAGGTTAATCGTTAACAGCAAGTACACTTACCCTGAACATAACCGATATCAAGATTCAACCACGTATATATGGCAAGAACATCCCATAGTTTTGACTGATTACTATCACTCTCATAAAAGCAGAGATACCGATCTGTTCTAGCAACATCAAGGCCTGCACCAAAACTTTACCATTAGGTTGGTGTAAAAGAATATGTAACACAATAGTGAATGGTTTCATTAAAAGCATGTTATAGGACGCAATCAGATAGGAATGAACTTTTAAAAGTAATGGCATATACCGATCTGATGCAAAGAGAGCATCCATTGGAGCACTCTCTCGTCAGTGACTGTGTTTTTCACAACCCATCCTTGATTTTCAACAGAAGAGTCTTCAATTGGTTTGCCATTCTCTGAAACCACCGCCATTGTGACGTACTTGCCGCTACCAATGACAGGAACCATGTTCTTACATTCTTCTTTCCATGCAACGTACTGCTCCCTTAAGTAATCAAATGCCATTTAAGGTTAGCCATGATGCAATTTGACTCTACAAACTAGTTGAGGTTTGAGTAGGAAGTCGGGAAAAAAAAACAAGTTTAATAGTTACCTTCTTTGATTCCTAAGCTTGGTCCTTTCATCAAAAGTGCTGTCGGGATCATAGCATCCTAACAAAAACTCCCAAACAGCGCCTTTGATGGAGGGATGAATTCCCTGATAGAGGGAGCAAATCAACAAGGGGTATAAGAGATGAAAATGAGAACAAAGTACAAGACTCACTCCGCGCTGAATACGCCTGAGCACTTTCTCCATATCCAAATGGCCATCTTCGGTAAACGCAGCGTGCCATCTTCTAGCACTTAGAGTTTTACCAGCCTTGCAAATTTTATGAAAAAAAACAAACATTTGATAAGACTCTCCTTATGAATTTGAATTCCTCAAGAGGAAGAGGAAGACAGACCCTTGATTTAAAACGGGTCCTGGGAACATCTGCTTGACATTCGGGTCGAACAGGATAGAAACCTTGCAAATCTTCTCCACCGGATCTCCACATAAATCCACAGCAAATCATTCAACCACTTTCTTCTTCTTCTTCTTTTCAATTTCCTTCCTTTCTTCCAATTTTAGGCATCATATCATCTGCCACAGAGATCATTCGTCAACACAAGACTACAATAACAAAAACACACAGATCTTGATTGTCTGTGCTTATAGATATGGAGAAAAACGAAAACTTGAAACAAAAAAGGAAGGCAATCAGAGGGCAAATGATTATACAATGGTAATATCTTGAACATCATCAACATCGGAATCACCAGAAGATCAATTACGAAACCATAAGGAGAAAGATCAAGAATCCAGAAAGAGGGAATCAACAGAAGAGAAGAAGAAGCGTATACATAGATTAGAGGGAGAAATGATTGAGATCCTAAAGAGACGGAGTCTTGACAATCTTTAGACACACAAACATCGTCCGATTTTGTCTTGAGTGTTTGTTGTCTTCTTCTTTCTTTTTCTTCTTCTTCCGATTTTCCCTTAGCATCATTTTCTATTTCTAGGAGGAGGAGGAAGACTCTCTGCATCTCCCAACCAAATTTTATGAGACCCCGGTTCAATTTTTGATTAAACCGGTTTACTCTACCAGTGATTTCAGATGCGAGTTTTACCGGTTGTTGTTTGTTTGAATTCTGAGATTGTCTTGTGAACAGAGTGTGGCCTGAGAAGACAACTTCGGTTGAGGAAATGGACAAAGCCATTTCAATTTTTTGAGATGGGAAGAAGCAAGTGGGAGAAGAAAGGTTCATGGATTATTGTGGCAGCAGATAAAGAGTTGTAACAAGATCATTCTGCAACTTATATGTTTGGTAGTGTTTGAGGCAGCAGCTTCTACATCAGTTTCCATGTACTAGTGCTAGGCTAATAACATCGATGATCGATGATTCATCATACAAGCACACATCACTAGAATGAATTCATGAGTACATGAGTGTTACTTAAGCATGAGAAAAGAACTATCTAGTCACACACAATGGACTCAAATCAAGTTTTTTTCAGCTCTTAAGGAAGCTTGGGATTGTAAAGGCTCTAAGAAGATTGAGGAGATGGTCTAATCATCACACGGAAAGGAGGCAGTCTCAGCACAGCTTCTTCCGTCTCCATTGGGTCCGATCTCACAATCTATTTTTTAACCAAAACACACAAACACAATCATAGAACAGAGATCTGAGGGACAAAAAAAAGTATCAAAACTTACGGGGTCCTGAAGAAGAGGTTTGGTGTCATCGATGGCTGGTCTAAACGGTGGTTTCTGAGACTTGACATTCGACTTCGCCACCTGTGCGGTAGATTCGACCATCGTCTTCGCCGAGAAGAGGGATCCATCCACTTATGGGAGGGGGATCTTTATAGCAGAGGAGGCCCATTTCACTATAATTATCTAAAGCCCATTTATCTTTAGTGGTGACAAAGTCTACACCACTAAGGTTACCATCTATCATTCTATGTAAGCCCACTAAGGGTATATGTAAGCCCATTTACCTTCTTCTTTTAATACTTTTAAGTTTTAATACTCAATGAAAGAACCTTTTACAATGCTTACTTTTCATATAAACCGAATCATTTGATATCTACACTCTCCCTCTCATTGTAGTATCGACTATTCGCATAAACACCCATCACTGTACGCAAAATAAGCAGCCTCTCCTTGCTGCTGAAAGATCTAAAGCTAATCATCCTCTGAAATTTTTGCACACTTTACTTGTATACGTGCTCTCTTCTTCCTCTTCTTGTTTCTCTTCAAACTTTGATCACCATTTCCCCTCCACCTTTTTCCTTGATCCGAAACTCTCTTCTCTTCCCTTCCAGAATAAGACTTGATCCTAACAGCTCGAACTTGCTCTTTTGTGTCTGGCCTCAATAGCAGCAAATCTGGCGGTTGGCTGGTTCCGCATATACGCCCAAAGTAATACAGAGGCTCAACATAACATGATGACGAAACCACAATCCCTTTCATGCTCTTTGGCTTCACAAGTTTTATGAATTCCCCAATCTCCTCGTAGCATGAATGATCAGAGTAGCTCACCGAATACATATAGTCATGGAACCGATGCACTGCCGCCTGTAGTTCTCTCTGAGCAGTGATGGTTTCATTCTTCCTGCTTGCAGTTAATAGGGAACCAGAGAGTTTGTCATCTCCTTTAAAAGGCCTTTTAACCCAAGGGAGACCGGAGGGCATGATGCCGATGGTTGGGCAAATGGTATTGAGCCCCTCGAGAGTCTGAATGCTAAAACTATAACGAGGGACAGCCCGCACTCTCGTGAGAGTTGTATCAGTCGTGAAAATGTCTTGGAAGCCAAGAAGATGCATTGTACGAAGACGCTCAGGCCAAACCCAAATCTAAGGACAAACAAACAAACAAACAAGAACTCAGACTATAATGTAGTGCTCATAGAAGATAAAAGAAGCACAGGATGATGATGATGATCTTCATCAACCTTGATGTTGAGAATGCGAGAGACGTGAAGAAGCAGTTCTTCCTTCCCCAAAGAGTCGATTCCAATGATGATATCATGGGAAGGATGAGAGGCGATTATATCAGCAACCTGCAAGAGAAGGAGAAGACAAATGTGAAGAGGAGAAACTAATGGAAAGAATAGGGAGATGGATGAAGGTGGAACCAGATGAGCAGCGACTTGGCGGGGAGGGAAAGTGTAGATGGGATTGCAGTAAGTGTTGTCCAAGTAGAGAATGTCGACGGGAAATTCGGTGATAGCACGGAGGAGAGTGGTGGTGGTGGCTTCCTCTGCTGCATCCCAACGGAAATCTCCGGTGTAGAGAAAACATCCGAAATCTCCTCGGAACATGAACATCACAGATCCTAAACCCCCACACACAAATCCGAAATCAGTTTCCAGCGAAAGATAAAACGAAATCGTAGAAGTGATCTTACCGGGGCAGTGGTGGGCGTCGATGGCCATGAAATGGAGGGGGACGTCGGAGCCGGAGGAAGGGGAGCGGAGGGAGAGAGATTGCCAGGAAGAGAGAGGGACAACGCGGAGGAAGGAGAGGTCGAAGCCGGGGAATCGAGAGGGGAAGAGAGAGGCGGTGGTGCGGGAACAGTAGAGAGGGCCGTGAGACCAAGCGGCGGAGAGGCCACGAGTGTGGTCGGAGTGGAAATGAGTCAAGAAATAAGCCTGGCTCCCATTTCGCCACCGGTCCACCGAGATCAGACCACTCTCCATCGCTCTCTCGCTACGATTTGAGTCGCGCCACTTCGTCTACTTCCGATAACATCTTTGGGCCATAATGATAATTCATGACTGGGCCCATAATAATGATTCATGACTGGGCCCATAATGATGATTCATGACTGGGCCTAATTTTGAGAAATACTAGTATCTGATCATGAATTTGTAATAATTTCTTATTTGTATCTTTTAGAGTTTTGGCTCTCTTTAGGACAAAAGTACAAAAACAGGTTAAACCTTGCAAATGGACATAAAGGTTGGGAAGTAAATCAAAACTTATCCCCCCGGAAACATATAGGGAGCCAGCCACCTTCTTCTTCTTCCCGGCCGGCCGACGATTGAAGAAAAAATGGAGAGAAGAAGACCTCGGAGTAGACATAAATAATGATGGTCCACATTGCTGCAGAGCAAAGAGAGGTTTTAGATGAGAGCTTGGACACCAATTTTCTGCATATCTCGAAGCCTCCAAATCGGATAAATAGCTTCTTCCCCTAACTCTGCTGCCTCTATTTGTTGCATTGCCCATAGATAGTACACCGTGTGTATCGTGTCCTATATTACCAACAAACACAAAGTCTTTAATATAGAGGACTGTTGAACATATATATAGTGTCAATGTATTTGATTCACAGTTTCTAATTCTTTACCTGGCTTCCTTCTTTGATTTCCCCATTCTTGTCTCGAACACAATAGATTTGTTGCGTTTGGAACTGCCATCAGAGAGATGATAAAATCCATCAGATCTATATCTTAGCTTAAAGGATGATGAGCTCATAAGAAAGAAAAAAGAAGATCATTACCCTGACGATTATTATTGGGGAAGTTCCCATCATCTTTGTCTCTTGTACTTCAATTTCCGATATATGCAGAAGCTACACATCACAGCCACACCCATTTATTACTCAGCACAACATGAAACAGCTGACTCTCAGGGATTTACATGGATGAACCAAGAAGAAAAAAGAAAGAACCTTACCTTGTTATCAAAGAAAAAACCATGACTTTGGAAAGCTTCACGCTCTGCTATGCACCGTTCAATCACTTCCTTGCTGCAGTACTTCTTCAAGGTCTCCACATCTCCCTGCCCAGAGATGGAAATTACATTAGAGGCAACAAAAACTGAAGATGGAAGGAGATGATCCATTTCAAAACTCAGATATTCACCTTACTAATTGCATTCAAGACTGGTCTGATGGCTTCCTGAACTTCCGCAGCAAAGTCCGGCAAGGAGAACGATCTGACCATGAAATTATACAAGGAATATTGTTACGCCTGAGGAACATCTTCTAACAAATTATCGGCCTCTATAACTTACGGATCTCTGCGACGTATCTCTTTGTAAGTTGATGCAGAATCTGTTTCTTGAAAGATTGTCTCATTGATGCTGCCAAACCAAATGGTGCACATATAAATAAGTCACCAGCAAGTAAATTAATTCCAAAAAGAAGATAATATGGGAACATACTCCTGAATTTTGTGAACAATCGGGTTGTCACTGGTTTCCCATCTTTCCATCACATCTTCTTTAATCTATGCGGTCCAAATGCATTGCCATTTTACAAGTATAAAGCAGTATCATCAGAGAGATTATTGCAAGGGAAGATCTTTGAACGAAACGAGAAAACAGAAAGATGTTCATTACCTCTTGGCTTTTGTTTACAACAGGCTCGCTCAATCCACTTAGATGTTTAAATACAGGATGGCCTTGCATCTAAACCCAATGCAAAAGGAAAACAGTCAACAAGAGCCTTAAAAACATGGCATAAGCAGAAAAGATCAAGAGTTACTTACCTTCTCTCTTAAAGACTCCCATTTTTTTTGCCATTTTGATTGTTTTGTTGGCGTAACCACCACCTCGGTTCTTGTACTTCTCTCCCCTGTAAATGGTGGTGGAGGCGTGTACTCCAGGTGCTTCTTTTTAGATGAGCTTCCTCGCAATTCATCCTTCACAATATCAAGTCCCTTCCTCGCTAAGTCAAGTGCCTTGATTTCCTTCATCTTGCGAAGCGCCTCAGATACCTTTGGTGAAGAAATGCTCGACTTGAATTGTCCAAATAATGTGTATTGCTCCTCGGTAGAACCTGACTGCTGCTGCTGCTGCTGCTGTTGTTTGTCTCCTTCAGAGGTTCCTGTCCCTGATGAACTCGCAGACTCTGCATTCTCCTCCTTGCCGAGTTTGAATGACTCCTTGACCTGACCACAAAAATGAATAACCAAATTTAAACCAAAAAACTGCCACAATTGACCTCTGAAAGGAGTAAAAAAAGAACGGACTTGCAGCAATACCTCTTCAGTGGCTGCCGAGAGCTTTTCTTTCATACTTGAGGAGACCTGCACCACCAAAGCTGTTTGGTAAGGAACGATTCTATAGCCTTTTTACAATGTAACAAAGTTGGGTCCTCAAATCAAACATACAAAAAGTGAGTTACAAGCTCATTAAAATAAGACCATCAGTAAAGTGTTTACATACCTTTTTGGCCACAGATTCAGCCTCAGTCCAGACCCCATCGACTTGCTTGTACAACTTCCCGGTAGTTTCTCTCGTTCTGCATTGTCCATTTCGTTCATAAAGCTTACTTTGAAACACAAAAAGCATGTCTAGTTAAATGCAACCGCAAAGAAAATGTAAAAGTACCTAACTTTGAGGTCCTCTTTTACACCTTTGAACTCTTGTGCCTTTTCCTTGAGCTCCTTCACTGTTCGCTGAAACTCAGGATTGCTGCAACAACGACAATACAAAACAAAAAATTGAACTCAAAAAGCACATCATCAACCAAGAGAGGAACTAGTCTTTCTTAACTTATCCTAAATTTGACAAGCGACACACATAAATAAACAATTAGCATACCTATCAGCTTCGCCTCTGATTTTCTTAGAGAAGTCGCTGAAAACGCTAAAGCGGCGAAGACTCGCATACCCATTAGCCGGCAGAAGCCCTAGCCTTGTGCCGACCCGTTGGTGAGCCAATTGAAAGAAAAGAGGCTGCTTTGTAATGAGCAAGTCTCGAATCAGCTTTCTACTCGCCATTATAGCAATCCTCGCAGTGATTAAATTTGAAGAAAAGACAGACAGACAGAGACAAAAACCCTACAACGAGCGGCGGTCGTCAGCCGCTGGGAGAAGAATCAGAAAGTAATGATTTAGGATGAGAGGAAGAGATACAACAACGTATCTCTGAGAATTGCTTGGAAGAAAAGGAAAGTTGGTAAATTTTGCCGTGAGAAACAAACCAAAGAAGAATGAGATTTTTGGGAGTGTTGCCTTATGCGGTTAAGCCCTAGTTGAGTAGAGACGCATTTCGTAAACCTTCCTCGGGGGTTTGAGTTTCTCTCCGACAACAGCCTAAGAGTTTTGTTTGGTAACGCGGATATCTATATATCCGTACAGGGTTTGTCTTATTCCCAAACACTTTCTCGCCCCTCTGTTTTGGGCTGTGTTTTGGGCCACTGAGACCCAAAATACGAAGGTGTTGTGTTTGAGCTTGGTTCGGTTTGTGTGAATTTAATGACTGGTTCAATTTCAATCCGGTCTGGTTCTAGTAAAAACAATTGAAATCATAAACATACCAAGAAGAAAGAACCAAACAGACTTGGCTACAGACACAAGTAACAGAACAAGAAAAGCTTAAATCCAATCTTAAAAACGACAAAGCTTCTTTGTCTTGATTCATTTGTCATTCAGTTACATCACAGGCCAAGTTAGCGGCGGCGAAGCGTTGGGCTTGCCGGCGAGCAGCCGGCTCAGAAATCATGGCCTGAATGAGCATTGTCTTGACTTCCCAAGGAGCGTAAGAAAACATCTTTCTGGAATAAGAGTTGAGCAGAGCTGCGATCCCCTGCTTCAGCAACGCACCGTAAGCATTCCCTTCCTCATCGTTCCTCGCCGTCGATTCCACCAGCGTTAGATCGGATCTCCAACGCTCTTTGGCAACCATCACCCCGAACATTTTCTCAACCGTTGATCCCTCCGGCACCATCCTCGGCCATGCCTCCCTTCTGCTGCTCCAGTACCTGCACAACAACAAGGAACTCACTCAAATCTGATAAATCTCTTCTTTTTCTGTGTGTATGAGAAAATTGAGACTAGTTTACTGCGGCGTGCATCGTCCTCTGTGTCTGATGTAGAATAAACCAGCTGGTCTCGTCGCCGATGAATCGCCGGCCAAGAAGCAAAAGATGAAGAATGTGACGAGAACGAGTCGACTCGACGAGAAATGTGAGTACATGGATGGTTCTAATGGAAGCAGCCCCTTGAATCTTGGTGTCTTCTTCTTCTTTCTTTCTTTCTTGGCTATCCAGAATCTGAGTTCGCTTCTGATGTCTGCTTTGGTTTATTACATCGGGAAAAGAGACACACTTATCTTTGACATATTTACCCTTGGAAGTTCAAATTATCTACACTCCTCCTCCAATCACGTGAGGATATAAGCGTCTTTTGTGAAGCTCACATGTGCATGTCATCAGTCATCACGAGACCACACCTTTCAACGATTCTCACCCCATCTTGAAAGTAATTAATAAACATCAGTGTAAGAGACATTTAAAACCACTAATTTTAAATTTAAATTACAAATATAATTTGTTTATTCCAATTCAAGTTGAACTATAGAAACCATTTTATAGTAAATTTCTATAGATTATTGCAACTGTTCTCATTTCCTACATGAACACCAGCAACAACTAACATAATTTAAACACGTTTGGGATGTAGAGAAGTATTATTGGATAGTATTCAATCAAACATATGTTACAAATCCACCAACCAAAAAACGCGACATAACAGTATCGTATCTGTGATCAATTTTACAACAAGATAGAAGCTTTCTTCTTCTTCTTCCTCCTACTATCAGCATTGTTTTTGTTTGGATCGTGTGTTGTAACCATATGAACTGAATTCATCCGAGGAGCTTCTTCACTCCTGTCTTCTGCTCTGCGGTTAATCTTGTCGGGAACTTTATGTTGAACTTTATCCTCAGATTCCCTCTCCTACTCTGATCTTTCTGCAAAGGCATCCCTTCCTTTGGAACTACTTCCTCGTACTCAGGGTGTATCACGTTTGTCACTGGGATTGTCAGCCTCCGTCCATCAAGTGTTGTCAGGTTCACTGTGTATCCGGTCAAGGCCTCAGCTAACGATATCTTCTGTGTTACTATGAGGTCATTGCCTTCTCGAGTAAAAACCGGGTGAGGCTTCTCATCGATGATGAAGACTAAATCCGCTGGAGTCACGCCAGGCTGCTCATTACCTTTCTCTGGGAATGTAATCTTTGTGCCTTTCTTCCACCCTGGCTTCACATCAATGGTTAAAATCTCTTCCACCTGCATCGTCTTCCTGCAACATTACACAAACAACTAGTAAGCCTCTGTTATTTCGACCACAAGACAAGTTTACGAAATATGACCAAGCATCTAAATTTGAAACGAACACCCTAACTAAAGCAAAGAGCAAGCCAAGCAAACCTAAAGGAGCTCCATTTAGCGTTCATAGAGACATGAAACAGAACAGCAATCAAGTGAGTGTTCATTTGTATGATTATTGAGTGGATTCCATTGGTAAGATCATAACTTACCCACTGACATCAGCAATCTCCCTGGAGATTCTCATCTTCTTAGTGGTTCCTTTGTAAAGATCTTCAAGACTACAAGGCAATCTGTTTTCGATAGGAGCTGCCTTCCTCGGTCCTCCACCATGATGCATTGAGCCACCGCCGGGTCCTCCTTCACCGAAAGAGGCAAATATGTCATCGCCAAACATACTGCTAGAGAATCTTGTACCCCTTCCGCCGCCACCACCACCACCAAATGGGCTGGAGAAGCCAAAGAACTCAGCAAATATGTCATCCGCACTTCTCGGGTTGAAGCGGAAAGAAGTTGGACCATCTCCGGTAGAGAAGTAAGTGGCTCCACCAGCACCAGGAGGTGGCACGTTCCCTTTCAACCCTTCCTCGCCATACTGATCGTATACAGCTTTCTTCTGAGGATCACTAAGTACCTAATAAATCATCACCAAGAGATTCAGTGACAAACAAGCACACAATTCGGAGGACAACAAGAGCAGAGACCAAAACTACAATAGCTAAGAGAGTCCCACACAATAGTTTGATTACGACAAAGCCTTGAATATACGCAACTCGAATTGAAAACGAAAACCCATCTCTCAGAAGACATAAAAGATCAAATATTTGGGATCAAATTTGAGTGATAGATATGTGTGAGTACCTCGTAAGCTTCGGAGATCTGCTTGAACTTGGCCTCGGCGTCCTTTTTGTTATTAGGATTTTTGTCAGGATGCCATTTCATGGCGAGTTTCCGGTAAGCCTTCTTAAGATCATCTTCAGTGGCGTTTCGATCGACTTGGAGGACTTTGTAGTAATCAACTCCCATCCGACCTCCTACTTCTTCTCTCTTTCGTTTCTTCACTTTTACTGATTCGATGAATCAACAAGGGCTTTGCTTTGATTCTTCTTCTTCTTATACGCTCTTCTGGGTTGCGCTTCTTCTTGTAGTTTAAGTAGAGTTGGGCGTTAAAGAAGAAGCGAGTCATCGTCTCATGTATGTATGTATGTGTTCGCTTCTTCTCAAATTGTGTGGAGAATTCGGTGGAATGTTCCAGAAACTAATCGTTTTATCTGACGCGTGGGCTGTTTCGTCACAGAGCTTTCTCTCTTTTATCTTACGATTATTAAAATGTTACAGAATTAGCCCAAAGCCCATTTACATATTGGCCCAAAGTGTACTGCATAATCATTGAACCAAAAATAAGATAAAGTTAAAAACCATTCTTGCTAATGCGACATTCCAAATATGGGTCCCCACGTGTTCAAAAAAGGAGCGTTATAAAATTGGTTAAAGCCCAATAGTAACTTAAACGATTATTCTAAAGCCCAAGAATTGTAAAATGGTGTATACATCTCTGGAGTGGATGACATTATGCACAAACCTTTTTTTTTATATAATAAAAATCAGATTTAATTAATTTGATTATAACGAAGAAATCTGTCTTCTCATCTTCTCGTTAAATATACAAAGAAACAGGAAAGGCCGTTAATTTTTAAATTTAATGGTCTACCGACTACAGTTGACAATTTACGAAATACAATATGAGGTATTATACTATAGGATATGATAAAATTTTCACCGTTTAGTTGCTTAACCCCTAAAATTCTATAGATTTGCGTATCTCTAGTCAATTTAATTGGTTCTCTATTTTCGCATAATCATATAACACTATGGATGTATTTTATTCATTTTTTAACAAATAGATGTCTTATTTTGTTAAATAAATAAAGAGATATGGTTTAGGGGAAAAAGAAAATAAATGAAGTGAAACGGTGGCTTTCAGTTCATGCATGGTCCCAACATGTTAAAACACAAAGACAAAAGTTTGCTCACCACAAACTCATCCCCAACAAAATAGATTTTCATTTTAACAAAACCAATTAAAGAACCACTTGAATATAACAATGACACAATTGTCATGGAACTATACAATGAAAGTATTAAATTGTTAACTAACGCGGTTGCATGCCACCACGGAGGTGAGTCCGTCGGTTGTGCCAAATGAAATTGCAACTAACCATGTGGTTACGTTTGAGAATATGGTTGTTTGCTCATATTATAGTGTTTTTTTTCAACATTGCATGGAAACGCAACGTAAACGTAGTTATAAAACATTTATAAGAATCTTAATCAACTAAAAATTTTTGATCATGTAACTTATTAGTATTTCTTTTTTGTTTATGATGACTACACAATATTGACAGCCACGAATTTTGAGCGATATTGAAACTTGGTAACTTTCTTGTCTTTATATCTTAAGAAAAAAAAAAGTTCATTGGCATTTCAAACATGTAGATCTTTCTTGCCGTGCGAATTACGAGTTAAGTAAACGAGAGAGAATCGTATAAGCAGAAATACATATGATATGAGCTACTTGCAGATGATTGATGGCATCATTATAATAAATGAGAGTAGAGGTCAAGTCCATTTAACCAAAGTTGCACTTTCATATATATTTCATAAAATTAATAACAAGCAGTAGTGCACACATATGATATCATTTCCATTTTTGTTGTCTTTATCAGGTTACATGTGGGTGTGGCCCCTTACGTCCACTGATTGTCAATTCTCTAATATCAAATTTTTTAAAATTACATGTACAAACCTTTCCCTCTCCATCTCTATAATAGATTTCATTACGTAATTCCCTAATCAACCTTTGTAAATTCGGAGATATAATAATACTCGACTTCTATCTTAGTGACCTCAATATGATATAAATATAAGCTAGCTAGTTTTTTTTTAAACATTTCATAACTTGACGTTGATAAATAGCTTAGTCTATACTTTATAATATAATCAAATCGATACTAAGGGTCTAAAAATATTTGTAACTTATGCTGTAAAAAAGTTAGGAACATAAATATGTGTAAAACATGTGAAGTGGAAAACGAGCGACAGCAATTATTGTAAGCCTTGAGGACGGTCCCATATATATAAGGTCGTGCATGTCCATATCTTATATGGAAACGAGACAATTCAGTCCTTTTTTAATTTTGTTAAGAGCATATATCTTCTTTTGCGAACAATTGGTCTCTACGGTAAATGAACATTAGTACTTTTCCATTTCTTGCATTTATCTATGCAAGAATAAATAAGTTGACTTATCAGATTTTCTACGAAGACAATAGTTATGACTTTATGAGCTTGCCTAAAGAATAACTAGTTGAGTGGAGTGGCTAAATTTTAGTTAACTCTTGGAAAGAGAGCAAACAAAAAGTTTACTAACCAAACTACATGCATAAAGTTACTAAGCCAAGAAGTTTGAATTTGCTTTCTGAAAGGCAAGAAGTTTCATATTTAAAATTATAGAATATCTTTTAGAGTATTTGTTCAACCTGATTTTTTTTTGTCAAATAAACAATACTTCAAATTCAAAATGCTGTAAAGAGTATATTTTTAGAAAGTTATACAGTGGATCATATAATCATGTGACACAACAAAAGCGAAAGATCGAAAACGGTAAAGAGACAAATGCGACAATTAGATACTGAACCTTAAAGTTGTGGTTCTCATCCAATTTGCCCAATTTTCTTCTTCTTCTTCTTTTTGCCTTTGCCAACAAAAGAGGCAACCCAATTAGCTTCACTAGTAAATTTATTTATATAACATACTATATCCAATTAAACTTACTTTTAGGAAAGATAATTTAGTTAGATTTACTTGAGTTAAAATAATTACTGTTTTAGTATTAATTTTGTTTGTTTTGTTTCCGTTTACTTAATTTTTTTATTTATCTAAAAATCACATTGTTTTGTTTTAATGAAATAATTCCTATTTAGTATAAAAGATAATTTATATTATCATGATACTGTTAGATGTAAACACATAAGTACAAATATAGATAACCATAATATATATATATATATATATATATATAATGCTTGACTTAGAATTTGAAAATAATGCTTGTTTATTTTGGGTTTCT
This sequence comes from Anastatica hierochuntica, assembly GCA_900406275.1. NCBI lineage: Eukaryota > Viridiplantae > Streptophyta > Magnoliopsida > Brassicales > Brassicaceae > Anastatica > Anastatica hierochuntica. The sequence goes on from OVAN01003687.1 coordinate 20,827, forward strand.
TTCTCTCTATAAATATAGCATATGTATAAATAAATGACTGTAATCTATTCTCCTTTTGGTAATATTATTATTTGATTTCGAAGTTATATATATTTAGCTTTGAGAGAGAGCAAAGAGGCTTATCAAACATGTCGTTCTCTCTAATGTAATATATATTACACTCTCAACATATATATATATATATATATATGCATATCTATCTCTCAATATTATATATAATCATCCTCTTAGATCTGAACAAGCGAAGACTAACCGATGTTACCTGTCTCTCCGGCGAGGAAGGCCACAAGTGATGATTGTTGCGATGGACATACCATCGACCCGGTGGAGGACTTCCCGGAGTTCGTTGACCACGGAGATCTCCTCGACATCATCGACTTCGACGATCTGTTCGACGTCGCCGGAGATGTGCTTCCTGACTTGGAGATTGACCCTGAGATATTAGCCGGAGAATTCTCCGATCATATGAACGCCACGTCGACGATTACTACGACGACTTCGTCGGAGAAGACTGATAGTCAAGGGGAGACTAAATATAACAAGGGTATTACGGGAAAAGGTGAAGAAGTCATCAGCAAAAGAGACGATGCTGTGGCGGAGACGGTGAACTACGACGGTGAAAGTGACCGGAAAAGGAAATATTCTTCCAAGAACAATCGGATTAGTAACAACCAAGGGAAGCGTAAGGTAAAGGTAATAAAACACTATTATTAATCATTTATTTATAAACCCTAGCTAGACTCTATCAAATGAACACTCGATTATTCGTTCAGAAATATAATTATCGTATACCAAACTCTAAAATGTAACGTTACATATGTTTCATAAATTTTAGTGCCAAGACATCACGTGCATCTCTATAAACCTTAAGCTATTATTTGTAGTGTGGATTATTGGTATTTTGAAAAAGAAATTGCCAACTTTAAATTTTATTCTTGCTGTCAATAAAATAACTTGATCTCAAAGAGGCTTCTCACTTACGAAACAAATACTCCTACATCTATATATAAACGTTGGTTTAACAAGAATACGCAAGAATTGTTGTTTTAGCGGCTTAAAACCAACAGTTCATTATCTATGGATGTTGGGATGTGTAGGTGGACTGGACTCCGGAGCTACATAGGAGATTCGTGGAGGCAGTAGAACAGTTGGGAGTGGAGAAAGCTGTTCCTTCTAGAATTTTGGAGCTTATGGGAGTCCATTGTCTCACTCGTCACAACGTCGCTAGTCACCTCCAAGTATTAACTATACATTATACGTTTTTTCATTTCATTACTAATTAACCAAATTTTGAAGTGTTTGTATATGACTATTCTTTAACTTGGTCATGTATTATACTATAGAAATATAGGTCTCACCGGAAACATTTGCTAGCCCGTGAGGCCGAAGCAGCTAATTGGACACGCAAACGCCATATCTATGGATTAGACAATGGTTGTAATATAAATGGTCGGAGTAAAAATGGATGGCTTGCACCAGCACCCGCACCCGCACCAACACCAACTATTGGATTTCCACCCATGCCCATCGCGCCATCACCTGTTCAAAATCAGCATCATTTTAGACCGTTGCACGTGTGGGGACATCCCACGGTTGACCAGTCCCTCATGCCGCATGTGTGGCCCAAGCACTTGTATCCACCCTCTACTGCCATGGTTACTCAGCCGTTTTGGGTCTCGGATTCTCCCTACTGGCCTAGAGTGAGTTCTCATATGCTCTTTTATTTTTTTTGTTGGTTACTTCAAAGTTCAAACTCGAATATTATTCATTTAGACCTTAGGATAGAAAGGGTTAATATTCATTGTAATGTCATTAACGTAAACTAAAACCATGATTATGTCCAATTCCTTGGGAATTAATCTTTTTTATCAGTTGACACCGAATATGCTTAATTTTTAAACAAACATTTTGTAGATTCATAACGGGAAGTCTCCGTATTTACCAGTCGCTACGGTAATGAACCAACTACTAATTAATTAAGATTGCTTTTTCGTATATATATACCGTTTCCTAATGAATATGTTTAAATAGTTTTTTTTTGGTAAATGTTTGAATAGTTGTTTTGTTGCTATTTATGTAGAGGTTTAGAGCATGGCCAATTGCCGGAATCCAACAGGCTCTGCCGCCGCATCACACAATGTACAAACCAGATAATGGCTTCGGTGGTGCTCGGCCTCCTCCGGTGGACTTACATCCGGTACAAGAATCTAATATAATGTATTGAGTATTGACCGTTTTCTGACTTTGTTTTTTAGTATATGCTTTTGTAATCATGTTTATGTATATATATGTAGTCAAAAGAGAGTGTAGATGCAGCGATAGGAGATGTATTGACGAGGCCATGGCTACCACTTCCGTTGGGATTGAAGCCACCGGCTGTTGAAGGTGTTATGACTGAGCTTCAACGTCACGGTGTATCCGAGGTTCCTCCAACCGCGTCTTATGCCTGATACGGACAAGCCACAGCTGGAGCCAAACAAAATTCGACGACATGTCTTTTAATTCTTGTATCTTTTTTTTTTCCAAGGGTTGTTTTTTGTTTTGGCCCTTGTTGTGTATTGAGAGCTTATGGTCTCGTTTTCTTGATATCGTCCCATATGTAACTAATAAGGAGACCTTTCCATATATAATATGTATGTGTGCTCTCATTATAACTTAAATAACTAAATATGTTTAGAACTTGATTGCTTTTTACAAAAAAAAATAGTTTGCAAGTATAAATGATACGTAATGATAAAACTAAGACTCTGGAGAACAATGTATAGTTTAATAATCGAATTACACATAGGGTAAATTTAACTCTGTTAACAAAATGCACACTTATTGTTGGGATATAGCTAGAGAGAGAGGACCACGAGATAAAAAGAGGAGAAGGGAGTAGTGCATGGAGGCAACGTAAAATCCAACGTAGTGACTTCTTCTTTTCCCAATTGTGACCACTCTCTCTCTCTCTCTCGTCTCCTTCAAATTCGAATGGTCCCTCTCTCTCTCTCTCTTCATCAGTCATATACATGCGGATACTATTATTGGCATCTCATTTTACACTCACACATACACATTGTTCGCTTATTAAAGAGTCCAAAGCATAATTAATGTATGAATATTACTCATCATGGTCTTAGAAGAAACCAATATATCCCAAGATGAATACTCGGTTCCTATTCAAACATATATACAAACGACTTTTTGATCAAAGACAATGAACATAAAAAGACAAGCTTTATCGATTTAATGAAGATTAAAATAATTCAGAAATAACCTTTATCGATTTAATCAGAATTGAAAAACTTTTTAAAATAAATATAGAAGAATAAAAAATAAAACTCTTCTAAAAATATATTATTATACACATTAAATTTGATATGTAGTAGGGAATTTGGTTTTGCATTTGAAAACCCAAATTGCAATTCAAATTGGTAAAACAAAATGGGCCATGAAATGAAAATGGGCCACTGAATCGAGCCCAGAGCGGAGGCTCTCACGTAAGTAAACTTTATAAGTCAAATTCTCAGGGTTTCACATCATTTCGTAATCGGATCTCCACCGCAGTTTTCTTGCCGTTCGCCTCAACTCCTCTCCCGATGCCCGCTTCCGCCGTAGTATCCGGTGCCAGATCGATGCTTCGAGCTGCTTCGTCTCGGAGCGTCGCTGCTTCTACCGGCCGCATCGCCTCTCAGGCGAAACCCACTCCGCGGATGTTTAGAGCCACCGCCCGAAGAAGCCCACTGCTTTCCCCTCTCCGGTTAGTCTGAAATGCTATACCCATTGCCTCGTTTGATATGAAAGTTTGTATTTTGATATGAATTTTCATGATCAATTGAATAATTTAATGGTAGGAGTCCTGTGGAAATGAGCTTTTGTCTGGAGTCGATGTTACCATATCACACAGCCACAGCTTCAGCGCTAATGACTTGTATGCTTTCTGTCTCTGGACATAGCTATGCCTGGCTCTCTCACGGTACTTTCTCACCTCTTCATTATGATTATCAGTATGTTATACCTTTCATGTGATTTAGATTGATGTATTGGACATGGATCTTGATTATACGAAGTTTCTGTCACTTTAGAACCTTTTATTGGTCGCTAAATCCGGAAAAGCTTGTCTAATTGTAAAGAGATGGCAGCTAGTTTTTAGATACTTGTAGGCTGCAGATAGCAGTTTATGAACTTCTTAAACCAGATTGATAGAATGGGTCTTACTATAGATAAGCCGATTCATATTTGACGATGCATTGAGTTTGTTCTTACAAATCTTCTTAGAAGAAAACATTTTACCCCGACGATTGGTTTATGAAAAGTGTATTCTTTTCTTGTTTGTTGTTTGTTGCATTTTGAGTTGATTTTATTGAGATTTTAATTGGAAGAATCTTATTTCTCCCAGCTTGCAATGATGATGTGTGATGAGTTAGCCAGAAGATCACTGAAACTGATGTTTGGTATAATTTATCAGCTTGCAAAGAGGACTTTTGAAGACGCCTTCGAGCACCCCATGCAAATCCAGGACAAGGTTTAAGAGAGTTTAGGCAGAGAATAAATGTTGTACTGCTCAATCACAAACGATCTGTTTTTGTTTTAACTACAAATATTGCTTTCATTGATCGATCAGACTGTTCCAGCATTAGGCATCTCAGCCTGTAAGAGAGATTGTAGACAAACATCGTCGATTCTAGAAGCATATATATGCAAACGGATGATGAAGATTTTGTCTTTTTCAAGTTCCTCCTATATGATCTCTGTTAAATGGAGTTAGACACAGAGAACTAGAGATTCTTTGATCCTTCAGTTTCTGTAACCACGGTCACTGTCAGTAACTGCATCTGTGTCTTTATCCTGTGCAAGTGAGTTCATTTGTTCATTCTCATTCTCAAAAGTATTGGTTTCATCGGGATCTAGAAGCTTCATCTTCGCATGAGTGCTAGAAAGTATTGCATTTGGTAGATATGCCATGGCTTGTAGATAAACTGAAAGTCCTCTCTTCTCTTTCTCTTCCTTTATAATCTTCATTCTCCTTTAGAATTCAACAATATGAGTTCTTCCATTAGTATACCAAAACTTTGTATTAGTCACTATAAAAAGCTTACCAGTTTCTATCTCCAACCACAAACTCATCCGAGTAATGAATGATATTTTTCGTCAACTAGTTTCGAGAAATTAGTCATCTTCCAAGTGAATTTGTTGTTTGGTGGGTTACGAGTGAAGAGGCTTATGGGTCGGCCTAAATCAGAGTTTAACATTCCGTCTAGTTATATGGATTTTGTACTTAATTTTAGTGGGCTTAAATGTAAGTTTGGCCCAACATATTTTAAAAAGCCCGTATAAAAATACACTCTAAAATACTCGGTTTATACACGGTTTGGACGCGGTTTGGCACGCAAATCGAGGTCGGTTTATGTCGGTTACCATGTATAACGGGGTCCGTTTTCCGTTCAAACGGAGTCCGTTAGCGTTGACACGTGTCCGTTTTGCGTTGACCCGCGTATGACACGTGTTTTTTAAAAAAATTTTTTTTTTTGCTAATCGAAGTTTCTCTCTTTATCGATAACGTCTTTCTCCTTCTCCGGCGACGAACGACACGAATCATCACCGTCGTCTTCGTGTGTATAGCTTTCTCTCTCGTTAATCGTATATTATCCATTAAAGTTTTCAGCTTTCGTGGATTTCGATCTCTGTTTCTGTGTGATTGTTTTCCGTCGATTTGGGATCTCGATTTCGATCTGAGATTTGGGTTAATGGTAAAAAAAACTTTCAATGAATCTCTGGTTGAAATCCTCATGGGTAAACGAACATTCTCGATTTGGGTTTTACATGAGTTGTCTGTATCACATAAAAGTTTTGATCTTGCGATATTGGGTTCTTCTTTAGATGCTTACATCTTTTCTCTTGCCCTTTGAATCGCCGATCTGAAATCCTGAGAGATGAAAGATCTCAACTTTACCTCTGTTTCAACGTTTTTTGAATGGTCTTTTGATGAATTTTCCAGGTTAGTTAAAAATGGTGAAGATGCGTTGCATTGGAGTTGGGTATGTTGGTGGTCCAACAATGGCCGTCATTGCATTGAAATGTCCATCCATTGAAGTTGCTGTTGTTGATATCTCTGTGCCAAGAATCACTGCTATTGAAGTTTCTTGCTGAAGGAACTGCTATTGATGATCTTTTCCCTTTTTGAGTACTATGTTGGTGGTAAATTGTCTGCAAAAATTCGTGTTCTAATGCTTGTCAAGTTCCAACAGCATAGTCTACCAAGATCTTCTTTGTGGAGCATGATCCTCATGTTTCTCCTTTCCTCATTTTCACTCTTTCAACTGCCCAAATGTACTCAAAACCACAGACTTGAATAGCCAGAGTTGGTAGTATCTCAAGACGCTTATGTGAATGGGTGCAATTAGACGCTTATGTAGTCAAAACCATTTCGGTTTATTGCTCTTCTTGATGTAGTCTTTGATCAAGCTCCTCTATGATTGAATCTTTCCAAGTTAGCTCTCATGTGTGAATGTTATAGTCTTTGATCAAGCTTATCTTCGATTGAATCTTTTGAAATTAGTAGCTGTCATGTTATAGTCTTTGATCAAGCTTATCTTTAATGATTTTCTTGTACTAGTGATTTTTTGGGGGATAAATTGTAAATAAACATTAATCATTGTAGCAATTGCATTGAGATGATGTATTCATAGATAGGTAAGGTAAGGGTAGATTTTGAATTAGTATTCAATGGGATTAGATAAGATATGACGAGGAGACGACCATTTGCAGCAACACATCTCTTCATCTCCATGTTGTAAACAAACTCCTCCAGTTGCAAAACCCAAAGATACACAGTTTTTATTGCACGCCTTTATGTCCACACATGGACCATGTGGCTCACATTCCCCGGCTTTGCCTATTTATTTACGCTCATAATTATCATTACCAAAAATGTAAATTCCAAACGATCGGTTTTTGGTTTTGTTATTTTTTCTACTAGAAATATTGCATTCATTTATCCATCAGACTGTTCTAGCAATAGGCATCTCAGCCTGTAAGAGAGATTATACACAAACATCTTCGATTCTATAAACATATATATGCAGCCTAATGACTTTGTTCTGAGTCAATCCCTAAGGTTCTTTAATTTTATTTATGTTATGTATTGTAAAAATCAATTCTATTGCAAGATTTATGAGATTGTAAATGAACATAAATCATACAGATAATTAATGTATTCATACATTTTAAAATAAGAATTAATTAGTATTGGAGATACGAGTATGAAGATTAGCTATCTTGCAGCAACACATCACTTCATCTCCATGTGGTAAGAGCAACTCTAACGGTGAGCTCCACCATTGGAGTCCTTAGCATTTTTTAATTTATTTTGTTGAT
>OVAN01003688.1:0-28184 GCA_900406275.1 Anastatica hierochuntica
AGTTATATAACCATCCAAATTTAAATTTTCTATATATATATATATATATATATATGTATTTGGCAAAAGCATTTTCAATATTTAAATATTACATAAATTATATTTTGATAAAAATAAATATTTAAGTTAACAANAGTCATGCTTTTATTAGTAATAAAAGTAACAGTCACATTCTTTACACCCTATAGTCTTTACAGCCAAAAGTCATAAAACTCTACAGCAAAACCCTACAGTCACAGTCCTTACCAATCAGTCCTTAAGTTTGATTCTAATTAACGCCAAATGAACAACAAAATTCTACATAATCAGAAAAATAAAAATATGCAAATTTAGCATGTTAAAATATTAATAAATAATAAAATCTTATACAAAAAGTAAAACACTCCAATAATCGTGTATTAATGTTGTAAACTCACCAAAAAAATAAGAAACAGAAATATGAAAAAAATACTAATTCCTTTTCTCTCACCACCGTCTCTCTCTGCTTGAAGAACACAAATCTCATATCGAAGTTTTTTGTAGGCCGACGGTGGTGTTTAGCCACCGCGTGCCTTGTAGTTATGCTTTTCCTATTCACGGTTAATAAATCTCCGACGTAGTTCAGTTCATTTTCCGGTACATCTGGTTCAATTTTCCGAGAGTTTCTTCGGGTTTTCGTTTAAACTCAACGACTTTCTGTTGTATTTTACGGAGAAATAAAGCTCTACTTTCGTTACTAGTTGGATCTTTTCCAACTTAGTCATGGATCTTCACTTTCTTATCTTCTCGTTTTCTTCCCTTGGTCGGATTTAACTCTTAACATATTCATTCACTTATGTTCTTTGCCATTGTAAGACGGCCTTCTAAGGCGTTAAAAACCGAGTATTATAGTGACCGGTTTTGGAACATCATCTCTAAAAGAGATGTGAGAGTGAAGTTTATTGTTCGGAGAAGAAATCCGGCGGAGCTATGATTAAGACGAGAAGATGGAAGGATCTCAAGGATGGGTACAAGATGGTCCAAGATTATGCGTTTCTCATCCATGGTGATAACCGCCAGCGGAGTTGCTACTCAAGCGGCGGAACGTTTAAAGGAGAGAGAGAAATGTTGAAGACTTGTTTTGTGTTTCACAACAGAACAGGTGTAACCACTCTCTAATTATCACATGTGTAATTGTTTTTGTTCTTATCCTTTATTGTGTTGGGAGTGGATTTGGGCAAATTGTATTGGACTTTCTAATAATGTACCTTTTTACCTTGAGTTAAATAAAAAATATTGTAGACAAAAAAAAAGAACAGAAATATGAAGACCAAAAGTGAAAACATGGTATATTCTACCCTATGAAACAAGTGTATTTGAAAATTATATTTATATATACAATCAATAGTTCGTTTACACAAATTTAACAAATGAGTTAACTAATATATCAGTTTGATTATTTCAGTATTCAAAACCGATATAAACACCTGATATAACTTACAAATAATTTCATATGATTAATGATAAAATGAATATAAAAAACTAAAATAAGAAACCGATAGTCGCACAGATCAAACTCTAGTTAATCGTTTAAGTAAGTCCTATATTCCTAATTTTATCTTTGACTGAGCTAACAATTTATTAACTGAATAATATTTATCCACTATCAATAGCTACAAAACAATATACGGAGCACACAACTACGTATTAAAAGATTTCTAATGGAAACACAAATCAATAAGAGATTACGAAAGTATTGCAAAGCCTTTTTTAATTCCATCATGTTTTATTATTCTTCTAAAACGTTTTATTTAATTCCGTATTAATCATCTGAGATTATCTTTTTAAATATATTTGTAGATTCACTGACCATACTTGGCCTTATAGTCTCTCCAGAGTTGATTGACATCTTTCCCAAGCAAGTCAACAAAGAAACCATCACTGTATCCACTTCTCATCTTCTTGTTCAGCTCAGCAACGAACCCATTCCTCAAATCATTACAATATTCCAAGAACCTCGCAGTGACATCATAACCCTGGTCCCATCTATTACCACCACCGGGCCTCACCCAGTGACCCGGAATGTAACCCGCTTTAAGCCTCGCATAATCCGCAATCCCTTCGATAAGCCCACCCGGAGCTCGACCCGCACCATTCCACTGCCAAGAATGAACCACCTCGTGATAAACCACCCCAGTAAATTCCCTCCTTACATCTCCTGAGACACCCGCAAGATAACCCGCGTTGAAGTGTATCTCTTGGCCCGAGTTAGTGTTAAACGCCACGCCGTCACTGTTCTCCATGAACAGTGTGATCTTTGTAACGGGCCTTCTGTCCGAAGGGTTATTGGTTTGCTGGAACAAACTCCACACGAAGTCTGTAGCTGACTTTAATGATTGTGTACCGTAGCTGATGCCGCCGATCTCTCCTCGGAATCTTCTTCCCCCAGCGGAGTCTCCGGTGTTGTCGACGACCGAGAAGTCAACTGCGTTGACGAATGAGAACGCGAGCATCATAGAGACTACAAGGAAGAGCTTTTGACACGTCATTTCGTTTGCTTTTCTGTGGCGTGTATTTTTGGATATTGAGTTCTTAGATTTAGGTGGGCTTTATAGAGAAATAAAAAGGGGAGTTGTGGAAAATTGACTGAAGAAAAGTAATCTACATTTTTTTCAAATCGAAGACTTTTCCTTTGGCATTGTCCCACCATTGTATGTTTAAATATAACTATTGACTCATGGTATCTTTAAATATTTTAATATGAGTAGGAAAATTAAAACCAAACTTAAATGGAATCTTATAGTAGTATTCATTACAATACATCATCCCTTTCAAATTAGTCGATGTTAATTTTTTTCCTACTCCAATTAAACAATTGTTAATTTTAATTCATTTTAGTTTTTGTATTAAAACTAGGTAGACATCTGCGTTACGCCGCAGGTTGTTTTTGTTATTTTCACATGTATTTTGTACATTTTAGTAAAAGAGTGCCATAAAATTTCTTTTACGACTACTATAGATGTTAAGTTATTTGTCCGTTTATTCGCATTGCTAACTGAACTTGTGCGTCGTTCTTTAGTATCTTTTAAGTTCTTTGATTATTTAATCACATCATTTAATTTTGCTTAAAATTCCTACACAATGTTAATGTAAGACCATTCATGTTAAAAAAAGCAGACACTTGATAACAGCAAATATTTAGTATGAAATGAAGTAGTATTATTTTGTATCTTTTTTAGTCACAGGTTGCACACATACAAAACGTGATAAAATATGGCTATAGATGTTCTGATTTTAAGTATAATCCAAACATTAAAGAGATGTAAACACATCGGTGAGTTTGCCTAATTATTTTTGCATTTGAGTCAAGTCTGGTCAGCTACTCCATTTTTCAAAATTTTCAGTAGTTGTTCTCTTCCTAGAAACATATAAACCTAAATGACTGTTATAAAATAATTGTATAATACGAGTGTTACAAATTTGGTAGAACTTTTTGCGTAAAACAACAAACAGCTCGAAGAAGACAACGAAACAACAAACAAACAAAAAGACTTCAATGAACAAGTTGAATTACGTGAACTAAAGACTTTTCTTTGGACACATGAGAAACGTTTTAGTTATAAGCAGAGATAAATTTCTTATTGTTCTTCTTCTTTTTTTCCTCTTCTATAACCATCGTTCTCAGTTAACCAAACTCAGACAACTATGCAGAGAAAGAGAGAGAGAGAGAGAGAGAGAGAGAGGTTTTACCCTTTTTATGACAGGACAACACAAGCTAGATTGAGTTTTATTGTAGATGAACGTTGCGATTTTTTGGGTCATCTCTAAGTACTATGCATCAATCAAAATGGTAACTGAAATCATTTACAAAAGTTCATAACACATTGTTGCCATAAAAATTCATGAATATTACTAACCTCAACAAACTTGTAGAAATTGTCGACTTCTTCCACATATTCAATAGCTGCTACGGTCACTCATGACTTTTGGTTTCTTATCCAAACCACAACAAGTTGAAAATAAAAACAAAAGTAAAGAACGTACCAAACAGTTTCATAATTCACAAACCCTGAATCCATCAAGTAAAGTTACCTTGCTTCTAACGATAAGAATATATGTGTAAGAGGCTGCTAATTTCTTCTTAGTGCCATTCTTCTCATGGACAACAACTAAACCATGTTCTTCATCAGTGTCTGAGCTAATGTCTATTATCTCTACCACCTTTGATTTCCCTGCCCTTTTCTTTATCTTAAAATGAAAAATTACTCGTGGTTTGTTGAGGAACAATTGAACGTGACACCATCTGTTTTTCTTCGGTTCGTTCGTAACTCTTCTCTTTGATTTTTTATCTGTCTCCCCATCACACAAACTCCCTCTTTCTTAAAGGAAGACCAACAGTGGGGATTCGACGCCGTTTTCGTCAGCTTCCATGTTCCCACCAGTCTTACGACTTGAACAATATTGGGTCGAACCGAAGACGAATCAAGGATTGATTCTCCTGCGCATTTGGGAAAGTGAGTTCTCCATGTTTGTCGCTCTCTGTGTGAAACATTAGTTTATATAAAGCAACATAAATTAAACCGAGTGATGATCTGCGACTTGAGTGATGATCTCGGATCAAACAGAGGAGAAATAAACAGATTGATTCCCATGTTCATTTTGGGACACTGAGTTCTCCATTTCTATCGCTGTCTCTAGCTCTCAAATACACTGATTGAAAATTAGAATTAGAAAAGTATAACTAAGAAAGAGATGAGAATACATAATAGTCTACCTGTAAAAACCTCTCGTTTTGATTGGTTTTTCATTATAACATTCTAGATAAGGTGTCAGGTTTTTGGAGCTTCAAAATGCTGAGTCGTCCTCCTCTAGACAGTCTCAAGAAAAATTATAGTATTGATGGCATTAACTAAAGGTAAATTCAACAAAAAAATCATACTGAAAACGAGAGGACTATCATAGGAACGTATCCAAGACTATGACAGATGATTTCTCAATTCAAACTTTGTATATTACTAGAACTTCATTCAAAAACACCATACAAGTTTTTTGAACAGAAAAGACAACAAGACTAAAAACCTCTTATCTTGTTGTATCTAGCCTATACCTACTCAAGAACTGAATACAAGGTTCATGAGTTGTTAACCTTAGACCTTCATACAAAAGCAAAAAGACCTCTCTCAATTTTTCTCACTTTGAAAACGTTCAAAAAGAAAATGACTCTTCCTAATTCTATTAATACGTGTAGAATTAAAAACCCTAAAGTCTAGATAATTATGAAATATAAACACAATAATATTTAATAATTATCTTCTTCACAATATCTCATGAGGAATATTCTTCAACAAACTCCAGCAACCAAGATCCTCTGAATCTTCCTGATTCGCAATATCGTGCTCATCCTTATCCAGAATCTTGTTGTTGCTTCCACTCCTGTCACATTGTCATTCGCCCCACTGTCATAGGTACTACAACAAGTACTGTAACATGCACTATAATATGTACTGTGACAAGTACTGTAACAAGTCTCGCATCATCACATACTACATAATTTGAATGGCCACTGTTGAAAATGAATCAAATGAGAAGAAATCCTATTGGTTTGAGGCAATATAACAGCTACCCTAGAAGCAAGAGAATCCAACGAACCTAAAAGTGAGAGGAGTCTTCGTAAGAAAGAAATAGGAAACCCCAGAATAAATGAAAATCTTCTAATATTTTATGATATACCCGAATCTTTCTTATTCCTAAGGGGACACACCGACTTTCTACTATATGTACGTGGCTCCATGATGACCTAACAAATAGATAGAAGATTCAACATACATTCACCAAGAGATTCATCTAAGCCTAGAGTTCCATTACTTTGTAAACATTGTATCTCTTGCTCTTTAATCTCGAATCAATAAAGAATCTTCCCAATCTCTTGTTTTTCATAGTATAACAAAGATACCCACGCTATTTTATCCTGACAGTTTGACTCTTGACGGAGTTTTGATACTACTTGGTAATGGACAGAGCAAATATTGACGACAGGCTCTCAACACCCACAACTCTCAAGCAAATATTGGTAATGGCACATATCGAGACCTTGAAGAAATAGCTTGAGGAGATTGCACAAGCTAGAAGAAATCAAAATTGTGATGAAGTGGACCTAGATGTTGTAAAAGATGATAGCTCAGGTTTTGGCCCGAGATAACACTGCAAGCGCACAGAAAGTACGTTGTAGTGGTTCGAGATCGAATCCACAGAGACCAAAGGTAGTACGTAGATTTTCATATCAAACGCGGGCTAAAGCGAAAAGGATGTTTTGTAAAAGATGCAATAAATCAAAATTCAAGAAGCAAAGAAAGCAAACAAAAGACAACGGGTTGTAAATCAATCAAAAAAGAGCTGGACATTAGGTATTCATAGTGAAATATTTCATTGTTGATTCGAATTGCTGATCAGGGAACAAGTTTTAAATCATCTTGAACTCAAAAACTAATATACGATTGATCTATTAGTACTGTAACATGCACTGTAACAGGTACTGTGACAAGTACTGTAACAAATCTCACATCTTCAATCTTCTCCTTTTTAGCTTTGTGTCTCTCAAGCACCTACGACATATAAACCACACAACTACCACATAACGTAGACAAGTCAAAAAGTCAATGAGACAGACAACTAAAACAACTCCAGAAGAACGATGTTTGTTCTCTTACGACCCCACAGACCTACACTAGTGGATCAAATATAACCTAAGAAAATAAAAAAAAAACTTCCATATTCGAAATTCGACCACTCCCCCATCATCTAAGCTCCATTAGTCACTTCGACCCTTATTCTCCCCCTGCTTGAGAGCACACAAAGTTAAAAATCGACGTCATTAGTAAAAACTAGACGTTTGAGGTATCAAGTAGACTTACGTATTGGACAGACGTTTGAGGGATCAAGCATACTTACCTGTTGGACTTTGTAGGTATCATGTAGAAATTCTAACAAGTAGAAGCACGTGTAGACATACCTTCGTTGTTCCAACTGTTGCAGAGATGGACTTGTCTTCCTTTTCGTCTTCCTTAAGTAATGCACACCTCTGCCCTAGTGTATTGCTAAGTCTTCTAGCCATAGTGTATTTCATTTATGCTATCAATCCATCCTTCTGCGACACACACACATATTTTCATTGCCAAAGAAAAATATCAAAGATAACATTTCTTTTGAAGTCCTTCTTGATATAGTGCATCTTAGCTTACTCGAATTAACCGAGACCATTCCTGATTCACTGCAACACTTGACGACACGTATTAGTGATACAACTCATAGATTACACTAACACAACTACTAGCAATTAAATCATATAGTGGGAATATAACAGTAATGACATCACATGTTCCACATCTTTGAATTAGATTGAAAAAGCAAAATTTAATTACTATTCTTTTTTTTGTAATTTCACAAACCTTTTTCTCCTGAAGTGCTACAGGGACTACCTTAGCATCTAGATCAAAGCATATACTTAGCTCTTTTAGACTTGTGACATCTGGTGATCATGCCTTTGAAGGACAGCTCTCACTTTGTCATACCTTTATCATGCCCTTGATCAATTTTCAACCTTTATCCGTCATAGAAAAAAGCTAGAATTTTGGTCGATGTAAGCTTTATTTGAGCAATCACACCATGTACTATCATTGGATTTTTCTCCAGTACAACCACTGTAACACATAATATCATAATAATACTTGCACTATCACTTGACTTCTCAAGTGCAAGTATCTTTCTTTTATAAGACTTTAAGTTCTTCTTCAGTTGTTTGTAACCTTTCTTTATGCGGAATTTGTACTTGACGACATGATTCGCAGCTTTTTTCCATCTAGGATTCAAGATTCCAAACAAAGTCAAAGCCTTATATACACTTGAACTGGTACCTATCACAGCCCTGCACACTCGACAAAAACATTATATCTCACATACACCAATTGATTTCCTTAGTGTGACAAACGGTTAAAATCCAATGGTTTTGTGAATAAATCAGCTAATTGCAAATATGTGACAACATGTTCAATCACTACCTGTTTCTCCTCCATCAGCTCTCTGATGAAGTGGTGCCTTATGTCAATGTGTTTTGTCCTTGGGTGTTGCACCAGATTTTTGGATATGTCAATGGAACTTTTGTTGTCGCAGTAAACCAAGAACGATCTAGAGTCCATTCCGTAATCGGCTGACATCTGTTTCATCCACATGAGTTGTGTGCAACAGCTTCCTATGGCCATGTATTCAGCCTCTGTTATAGATAGAGACACAGAGTTCTACTTCTTTCTCAACTACGAAATTAGGTTGTTTCCTAAGAAGAAACAACCTCCACTTGTACTTTTCCTATCATCCACACTTCCAGCCTAGTCAGCATCACAATATCCATCAAAATTATTGTTCGATCCCTTAGCTTAGTAGATACCAAAGTTGATTGTCCCCTTGACATACTTTATGATTCTCTTCACTGCCTTAAGATGGGACTTCTTAGGTTTCGCTTGATACCTGGCACAAACCCCAACGCTTAAGCTTAAATCAGGTCTGTTTGTAGTAAGATACAACAGACTCTCAATCATCCCTCTGTATAGCTTTGGATCAACATCTTCACCAGTCTCGTCTTTGCACAACTTGGTAGTAGTACCCATGGGTGTCCTTGCTTCTTTGCAGTGATCCAGAACAAACCATGCCACTAAGTTTCTGGCATAGCTACTCTGTGAAACAAACACTCTTTCTTCTGTTTGACGTATATGTAGTCCCAGAAAATACTTCAGCTCTCCCACCATGCTCATTTCGAACTCTTGTGTCATGTTTTGAACAAATGCATCAACCAGCTTTTGTGAAGTTCCCCCAGAGATAATGTCATATACATAGATCTGCACCACCAGAATATTTCCTTCTTGTTCCAAGATGAATAGTGTCTTATCAACACTTCCTCTAACATAGCCTCTATCAATCAGAAAGTTTGTTAGACGTTCATACCAAGCTTGTGGAGCTTGCTTTAACCCATACAATGCTTTGTTTAGCTTGTAGACGTGGTTAGGGCTTGTGGCATCTTCGAAGCCCTTGGGTTGTTGTACAAAACACTTCGTCTTGAAGTACACCGTTCAGAAAAGTACTTTTGCAATCCATCTGGTACACAGTAAAGTTTAAGATCCAAGCCATACCTATAAACAATCTGATGGATTCAAGACGTGCCAAAGGAGCAAAAGTTTCTTCAAAATCAACTCCTTCGATCTGAGAATATCCTTGTGCAACGAGTCTTGCCTTATTTCTGACAACCACACCATTTTCATCAGTCTTATTTTTGAACATCCACTTGGTTCCTAAAACATTCACCCCATCTGGTCGTGCCACAAGCTCCCATACCTCATTTCAAATAAACTGTTCCAGTTCTTCTTGCACAACACCAATCTAGAATTCATCATCAGTGCTTCAATATGATCTCTTGGCTCAATTATAGATACAAAGCAAGCAAATTGTACCATCTCCATGAAGTTGATGGTTACTCCTCGAGTTTTCCTCCCTTCATCTATTCTTCCTATAACATCATGTGCGTAGTGATTTCGATGAACTTTCTGAGTCACTTCTTGACTTGTGTCTTCTACTTCAGACTTGTTTGTGTTACCAACTCGGTCTGTGTTAGTCTCATCGATATCACTGTCTAAGCCACCAATACTCCATTTCATAGCTGATACATCATCAAACACAACATTCACTGATTCCATGATCATCTGTGATCGAGTGTTATACACTCGATATGCTGAGCTACTTCCAGGGTAACCCAGGAATATTCCCTCATCACTTCTTGCATCAAATTTTCCCAGATGATCCTTGTCATTGAGAATGTAACATCTACAACCAAATACATGGAAATACCCCAGATTCGGTACCTTTCCCTTCCAAATTTCATATGGAGTCTTTGTGGTACATCTCCTGACATGGACTCTATTGATGATGTAACATGTTGTATTGATTGCTTCCGCCTAGAATCTGGTTGGTACATCATTTCCATACATCATTGCTCTAGCCATTTCTTGCAGAGTTCTATTCTTCCTTTCTACTACACCATTTTGCTGAGGTGTTCTTGGTACAGAGAATTGATGCACAATACCTTGACTCTCACAGAAGGTTCTCATGGTTTCATTCTGAAATTCACAACCATGATCACTCCGAATCTGCTTCAGACCACCTTCCCCATTCAATAGCTGTAGTGCCCAGATCTTGAAACTTTCTACTGTGTCAGCTTTGTCTCGAATGAATCTGACCCATGTAAACCTTGAGAAATCATCAACTAGCACAAACACATACCTCTTTCTTGCAATTCTTTCTGTCTGCATTGGACCAATCAGATCCATATGAACTAAATCAAGTATTGTCTTTGACTGAATATCTTGAACCTTTTTGTGTTGTACTTTTACTTGTTTTCCCTTGTTGCAGGGACCATACACCATCTTATTTGCCTATTTGAACTGGGGCACTCCACGAACTATCTCCTTATCAACGATGTTTGTCAGGTGTCTAATGTTCATATGGCCTAACCGCTGATGCCACAGGTTTAGATCATCCCTAGCTGATAAGCACTGTGACGATTTTTCCCACATGTAACAGTTGTTTCCTGATTGACTTCCTTGTAACACAACTCTTCCTTTCTCGTCAATTGCTTTGCATTCAATTTTTGTGAACTGAATCATCATACCTTCATCACATAGTTGACTGACACTGATAAAATTCGCTTTCAACCCCTGAACCAGGTACACATTTGTCAAAGTTGGAAGATCTATTGCACACGTGTCTCCCTTTCCTTTGATACCTCCATGACTTGCATCTCTGAAGGTGACCTTTCCTCCTTTGATCGTTTTGATATTTTGAAGGTTTTCGTGAGAACCTGTCATATGTCGAAAGCATCCACTATCAAAGTACCATGGTCTGCTGTGCTCTGGCTCAGTTGCTAACAACACCATACTACACCTAAGGTTGGGTCCAGTTATAGTAAACGTTGTTGTATTTGCTCTTAGATCAGAACTTTTCAACCAAACTTGATTTCGATACCCGTTCCACTAGTACTTTCCTTGATTCATCAGTCGTTTCACCCTTTCTTTGAACCTGCAACAGTTAACCTTGAAATGT
Source organism: Anastatica hierochuntica (assembly GCA_900406275.1). Lineage (NCBI taxonomy): Eukaryota > Viridiplantae > Streptophyta > Magnoliopsida > Brassicales > Brassicaceae > Anastatica > Anastatica hierochuntica. Next base: position 11,098 of record OVAN01003688.1, read on the forward strand.
CCTGTCTTGCCACAGAAGAAGCACCCTGTTTTTCTCACGAGTTTGGTTTCCAGTTCTGATTTCTCAGCATGTAGCATCCTGTCTGGAATAAACTTGATCTGTTCTGAGTTTGATCCTCCAAAACCATTGTACCCTAGACCTCTTGTGGGTATCTCTGTTCTACCACATCTTAGTATCTCATCCAGATTTTGCAACCCAATAAGCATTCTGATAGTCTTGTATTGATGATCCAGTTTTGATTGAAGTTCTTCAGATAATTTCTTCTCAGCCTGTTCTTCCTTCATCAACACGTCTGCTCTTGTTGCTATAGTAAAATTTTCTTTCATCAGGCGTAAGCTGTCACTGCTAATCTTCTTTTCAGCTTCTAGCTCATTCTGTAGTGTAACCACTAGTGACTCAAGACGTTCCTTCTCTTTGATCAGCCATACATTGTCTTTCCCCAGCTTAACCAATGTCGGATACACCTGACAATAGTTCTCAATAACATCACCATCTTGTTCATCATCTGAGAGATCTTCAGATTCAGTATCTGATACCTCAACTTCTTCCTCAATTTCAGTGATTCCAATGAAGGCAACAAAATTGGCTGCTTCCTCCTCTTCCTCATTGTCTTCATCTGTCTCATTCTCATCTATCCCAATCAAAGATTTTTCTCTGTGACGCTTCTGATAATTGATACACTCCAGCAGTGTATGACCAATCCCTTTGCATCCAAAGCACTTTATCTCCCTTCATTGCACTGTTGGACATTCTGTCTTAAGATGTCCAAAATCTTTGCATTCATAGCATTGTATCTCTGACTTCTTCGTAGACCTCTCTGTCTTGGATGTTTTCTTAGTGGCAGAGAACTTTTTCTGGCCCTGTCCCTGCTCAACTCTTCGCAGAACTCGGTCAAATCTTCTCACAAGCATACTCACAAGATCTTCTGTTGTATCCACCTATTGCGTGGTTTCATGAGACACCAATGCCACACCTTTTCCCTTTTTAGCTCCTCCATCTAACTCCATCTCATGAGCTCGTAGCATTCCCACAACTTCACTAAAATTAATTGTATCAGTGTTAAGAGACACTGACATAGCTGCCTTGTATGATGTGTACTTAGCTGTAAGACATCTCAGAAACTTCTTGACCGATTTTTTGTCCTTGTATCTCTTTCCTAAAGTGAGAGCTTCTTGTGCCAGAGAGCTTATCTGATAACTGAACTCCTCTATTGTCTCATGCTCCCCCATCTTCAGGTTCTCAAACTTTGAAGCCATAAAATCTTTCCTTGAGCTTTGTACCTTTTTTGTTCCCTCAAAGTGTTTCTGAAGGATGTCCTAGGCTTCCTTGGCAATCTCAATTCCCTGTATCAACTCAAAATGTTTTTGTGAGACACTTGCATGTATGGCAGACAGAGCTCGAGAATTGTACTTTGACATCTTCATCTCTGTTTCAGTCCAATCTTCCTCTGGTTTAGGCGTCACAACGCCTGACTTATCAGTAACCATTGGTTCTGTCCATTCTTTTACAACAGATGTCCATGCCATAACATCAATACCCCATACGATGGATCTTATTTGTGACTTCTAGGACCCATAGTTAGTTCCATCAAGCATGATCTTTGAACTGGAGATCAACTCGTGATAGTTCTCCATTTTTCCACAGGATCACACCTGTTATAAGACAAACTGGTGACCGCTCTGATACCAATTGAAAATGAGAGGACTATCACATGAACGTATTCAAGACTATAATAGATGTTTTCTCAATTCAAACTCTGTATATTACTAGAACTTTCTTTCAAAAACACCATACAAGCTTTTTGAGCAGAAAAGACAACAAGAATAAAAACCTCTTATCTTGTTGTATCTAGCCTATACCTACTCAAAAACTGAATACAAGGTTCATGAGTTGCTAACCTTAGAGTTTCATACAAATGCAAAAAGACCTCCCTCAATTTTTTTCTCTTTGAAAACGTTCAAAAAGAAAACGACTCTTCTTAATTCTATTAATACGTGTAGAATTAAAAAGCCAAGAGTCTAGATAATTATGAAATATAAACACAATAATATTTCATAATTATCTTCTTAACAATATCTCTTAAAGAGTTATTCTTCAACAAACTCCAGCAGCCAAGATCCTCTGAATCTTCCTGATTCGCAATATCGTGCTCATCCTTATCCAGAATCTTGTTGTTGCTTCCACTCCACTCACATCGTTATTCGCCCCACTGTCACAAGTACTGCCACAAGTACTGTAACATGCACTGTAACAAGTACTGTGACAAGTACTGTAAGAGGTCTCACATCTTCACATACTACATAATTCGAATGGCCATTGTTGAAAATGAATCAAATGAGAAGAAATCCTATTGGTTTGAGGCAATATAATAGCTACCCTAGAAGCAAGAGAATCCAACGAACCTAAAAGCGAGAGGAGTCTTCGTAAGAAAGAAATAGGAAACCCCCAGAATAAATGAAAATCTTCTAATATTTTATGATATACACGAATCTTTCTTATTCCTAAGGGGACACACCGACAATCTACTATATGTACGTGGCTCCATGATGACCTAACGAATAGATAGAAGATTCAACATACATTCACCAAGAGATTAAATCTAATCCTAGAATTCTATTACTTTGAAAACATTGTATCTCTTGCTCTTTAATCTCAAATCGAAAAAGAATCTTCCCAATCTCTTGTTTTCCATAGTATAACAAAGATACCCACGCTATTTTATCCTGACAGTTTGACTCTTGAAGGAGCAAATATTGACGATAGGCTCTCAACACCCACAACTCTCAATTGCGGTGAGATGATGGCACATATCGAGACCTTGAAGAAATAGCTTGAGGAGATTACACAAGCTAGAAGAAATAAAAATCGTGATGAAGTGGACCTAGAGGTTGCAACAGATGATAGCTCAGGTTTTGGCCCGAGATAACATTGCAAGCGCACAGAAAGTACGTTGTAGTGGTTTGAGATCGAATCCGTAGAGACTAAAGGTAGCACGTAGATTTTCATATCAAACGTGGGCTAAAGCAAAAAGGATGTTTTGTAAAAGATGCAATAAATCGAAATTCAAGAAGCAAAGAAAGCAAACAAAAGACAACGAGTTGTAAATCAATCAAAGAAGAGCTAGGCATTAGGTATTCTCAGTGAAACATTTCATTGTTGATTCGAATTGCTGATTAGGGCACAAGTTTTAAATCATCTTGAACTCAAACACTAATATAGGATTGATCTACTTTCGTAGTATCAATTCCCTTTGTATTAGAAACCTTGAGACTAACTTCCATTGACCCTTAGGTTCTAATCATGCATTCTAAATAGATTCACAATTCACTTAAACATAACTTCCATTGGCTTAAGATAAATTGCTCATTTAGGATTCATTCAGGCATTTAATCGAACACTTTCTAGGCGTAAGACAACCTAAGATCAGAAACTAAGTAATCAAGTTAATTTCAGCATTAAGAACAGTCTTAGATGGAGATCCAACCGATTAAATCCCTAATCATACAATTCTATGTCAACAGTTCATGTAATCCCTATGTGAGAACCCTAAACCCAATAGACGAACTACTCGCTCATGATCAGAGAACAAACAAAAATCAAATCAGAGAGAAACATGATTGTATTGATCAAAATTAAAGAGTAAGGGTTCAGAAATATTCTCAGATTCGAAGTACGGAAGATGATTCTTCTCCCAAAGGTTACAAGTCTCTCTCTTAGCTCTCAAAGTCAGAAAAACAACATAATGAAAGTGAAAACACGAGTCTAGGTTTTTGTTATGAAATATGGTTCTCGATAAGTTAACTTTGGTTCTTCAAAATTGGTCTGGAAAAACTGAGACAGGGAACGATCGATCCTGGGACAAGGATCGATCGATGCCTCTCCTTTTGTCAGGGCATTTCTTTTCTTCACAAACACTTCCTTCGATGCTTGAAATTTGTCCAAAATACGATCTTTCCGCACATTGAAGCTCGATACCTGTAAAAACACTAAAGAACACAAATCCGCTCCAAAGAGAGTCAAATACATACTAAAAACCATATTTGTCGACTAAAAACCGAACTAAAAACCTATAAATACTAACACATCAAATCCCTCATACTTGAATCTTTGCTTGTCTTCAAGTAAAGGAAACGAATATTATGCCTACAAGAAAAGAGGTTTGAAAACCGAATGGATCTTATGCTATCAGAAGACCTTACTCTGCACTACTTTCGCTGGCCACATAGACTTAGGACAATTAGAACATTCTCCCCAAGAATCTCTGCATGACTTCCCAATCCCATCAATACTCCAAAATCTAAACCTACAAGCTCAACATTCATGTTAATAACTCCCTACATTCATTCAAGATAAGCATGAAACTTTTACACCAAAGAACTCATAATAAAGAGATCAGGCTAGGTATTCAAGGTTTTTAGTGGTGAGGCTTAGACTGTTTCGGGGAATCAAATCTGCGCCAGGATGCAAAATATTATGCAAAATCACAGGAGAGAAAGAGTATATTGATATACATGTCCCCTAACTACCCAAGTACAAACCACCAAACAAAAGTAAACCAAAAACGTGCAATCTTCAGGGTGCAATCAAACAAAAAAAAAAAATGCAAATACTAATTTCTAAACCAGATATGAAGAAATAAAAATGTATTTTCGTTATATATATATATATATATATATATATATACACACACACACACACACACATACATACATACGAAAATCTGGTAGAAACTAGCAATACAATGACGTTTTTAATTTTTAAAATACCCATACAACATGAAGAAATGCAACATATCCACTTAAACCTCTAGAACACCCAACACCGAGAAATTAGACAATCAAGACCGTGTCTAAACCACCTAAATTGTTTAATCCTACTTAAGGAATGAGAAGGATCATGTCTACCCTATTCTCTCCATATTTTTTTTATACATGTGTGCATATAAGATCAAAAAGAAATGCATGGAGATTCAAGAAGGTAAAGGTGTGGTGCCAGACTAAAGATGAGTCTGGTCACTCAGGATTACCGAAAAGAATGGTAGAAAAATGGGGTTGTAATCCTGAATGATGGGTTTGATTTCCTGATTTCAAGTTCCTGGATCAAAGCAATTAAGTTCATTAGTAGGCCAGATAAATAGAGTTAATAACATTTCAGAAAAAAGCCTGAGTTCCATAGATTTCTGGTGGGGAGTTTGGTCATGGGTTTTTTCGCTTTGCCTGTACTAAAAGTTCAAGTGAAATGGTCAATGAGAATATAAATAAAGTGCAATGCACATAGATAATAGTTTGAAGTCATCATAAAGCATAAATAATCCATTAATCCATAAGACTGACTCAATAAAAACATAAAATGACTCAAACATCACACCAAAAGAAAAAGAAAAACATAAGTAACATCCCCAGACTTATCTCACACCGTCTCGGTGTGAAACAAATCCAAGGAAGGGCTACGTTTCAAATAACAAGACAAATCCAAATAAAAAGAAAAATAAAATCAAAATAAAAAGAAAAGGAAAGAGAAACTACCGAGCTGCTCGGGAAGTGCTAGGCCTCTATCCTGGTCTAGCTCAGAGACGTCTGCCTGGTCGTGTGATATATTGTGTTTTCGGGACAAGGATCGATCGATCCTGGACAGGGATCGATCAATCCTGGACAGAGATCGATCGATCCTTGTCCTTCTGTTTGGGGGACTTTTTCCTATAATACTAAAGCTAAAAACACGAAAAATATCAAAAGCACCAAAAACCAAAACGAAAACACTACAAAACTAGCTAAAATGAAATAGAAAACTACTTAGTGGGTTGCCTCCCACTCAGCGCTTGTTTAGAGTCTCGAGCCTGACTGCAATGCGATCAGACGACAGGTGGATCCGTTAAAAGAATGGACATTCTTTCTTCAGATGGCTCGTTTGCAATGTATGGCTTAAGTCTCTGGCGTTCACAGTGAATCTTTGTCCATTGCCTTCAAGAATGATAGCTCCATATGGTCGAACCTCAACAATCAGAAATGGTCCCGACCAATGCGATTTGAGATTTCCTGGAAACAATCACAAACATGAGTTAAATAAGAGTACCTGATCTCCTACAGCGAAGTGGCGTGGAATGATCGATCTATCATGGAATGCTTTTTTCTGTTCCTTGTAGATTCTTGTGTTCTCATAAGCATTCAAGCATATCACATCGAGTTCATTGATCTGAACCATCCGCTTCTCAACTGCAGACTTGGTGTCGTAGTTCATAAAATTTGTAGGCCAAATTCCCTGGTACTCGAGTTCAACAAGCAAATGATAAGCCTACCCATACACCAAATGACACAGTGTAGTGCCTAGTAGTGTCTTGTAGGCGGTTCGATATGCCCATAACATATCATCTAGCTTCATAGTCCAATCTTTTCGTGTTTTGCCTACAGTCTTTTCCAGGATTCCCTTGATTTCCCTGTTGGAAATCTCAACTTGTCCACCAGTTTGAGGATGATAAGTTGTGGCTACCTTCTATCTAACTCCTTGTTTCTTCAGCAAATTCTCAAACAAATGAAATGGGATCCTCCATCACTAATAACCACTCTTGGTACGCTAAAACGAGGGAAAATCATAGGCTTGAACATCTTCAGGATCACCATGGCATCATTAGAAGGGATGGCCAGCGCCTCAACCCACTTAGAGACATAATCTACTGCAACAAAAATGTATTGATTTTCATAAGAAGATGGGAAAGGTCCCATGAAATCAATACCCCATACGTCAAAAGCCTTTACTTCAAGGATGAAGTTTTGAGGCATCTCATTCTTCTTAATTATGTTTCCTTTTCTCTGACGAGCATCACACTTAGAGACATAATCATGGGCGTCCTTTAAGAGTGTTGGTCACCAAAAACTTGCCTGCAAAACTTTCAACACAGTTTTGAAAGTAGTAAAGTGTCCTGCATATTCAGAACCATGGTCGTGATACAAGATACCTTGTATCTCAGACTCTGGACTACACTTGCGAAAAATCCCATTAGCACATCTATTGAGAAAAGGATCATCCCAGAAATAATATCTGACATCTCTGAGGAACTTCTTCTTCATATAGCGTGTGAAATTCGGTGCCTCCACATCTGCACTCAGAAAATTAGCAAAATTTGCAAACCAAAGTATCTCATCGTGAATCTATCTAATAGCAAAATAATAAACATTATCCAAATATTCATCCTCTAGCAAGGAAAACTTATAGACATTCTCTTCAGGGAGACTATCATCGAGTGGTGTATCAGCTTCCACTCGCAATCGAGACAAATGGACTGCAACACCATTCTCGATACCATGTTTATCGCGAATCTCCAAATCAAATTCTTGCAGTAGCAAAATCCTTCTCAACAGTCTCGGTTTAGCATCTTTCTTAGGCATAAGGTACATCAAAGCTGCATTATTAGTGTGAGTAATGACTATCGATCCCACCAGGTACTGTCTAAACTTCTCGAATGCGAAACCACAACTAGAAGCTCCTTCTCCGTAGTCGCATACTTGATCTGAGTGTCATCAAGTGTTCTGTTGGCATAATAGATCACATAGAGCTTCTTGTCTTTTCTCTGACCCAACACCGCTCCTACCGCGTAGTCACTGGCGCCACACATAATCTCAAAAGGTAAATCCCAATATGGTGGCTGCACAATTGGATCGCTCACAAGTACTTCCTTGATTGTCTGAAAAGCTAACAAACATTCAATGTCAAAACCTAATTTGACATCCTTACAGAGCAATTGAGTCATAGGTCTGTCTATCTTTGGAAAATCCTTGATAAACTGTCTGTAGAATCTTGCATGTTCGAGAAAGCTGCGGACATCCTTGATAGAAATAGGAGGTTGCAGGCTCATCATCACCTCAACTTTGGCTTTGTCAACTTTGATCCCTCTCTCGGAGATCCTGTGGCCAAGTACGATCCCATCCTGCACCATAAAATGACATATCTCCCAATACAAAACCAAGTGTTTCTCTTCACATCGTTCTAAAACCCTGCAAAGGTTAGAAAAACAGTTAGAAAACGAAGAACCATAAAAAGAAAAGTCATCCATGATATCTTCGATCAAGTCAGTGAAGATAGACATCATGCATCGCTGGGATGTCACAGGTGCATTGCATAATCCAAATGGCATTCTCCGGTAAGCATATGTCCCATATGGACATGTGAATGTAGTCTTTTCCTGTTCCACCGGATGGATAAGAATCTGAAAAAAACCTGAATAGCCATCAAGAAAACAGTAATAAGGATGATTAGCAAGCCTTTCCTGCATTTGATCAATAAAAGGAAGAGGAAAATGATCCTTTCTCGTGCCCGAGTTCAACTTCCTGTAATCAATGCACATCCTGTGGCCTGTGATAGTCCTAGTGGGAATGAACTCGTTGTTCTTATTAGTAATGACAATGATTCCACCTTTCTTTGCTACAACATGTACCGGACTCAGCCATGTGCTGTCAGAAATGGGATAGATGACACCTACACTAAAAAGTTTTAGAGTCTCCTTCTTGACAACTTCTATCAGTTTAGAATTGAGTCTCCTTTGATGTTCGATGGAAGTTTTGGATTCATCCTCCAAGTGGATCCTATGCATGTAGAGATATGGAGAAATATCTGTAATATCATCCAAAGAATATCTCAATGATTATCTATACTTCCTTAACTTCGAAAGAAGCAAGGAATTCTCAACATTGTTAAGATTAGCATTGACAATCACATGATATGTAGAGTTATGACCTAAGAAAACATACCTTAGTCCAGCAAGTAGTGGCTTCAGTTCAATTTTCAGAGCTTTCAGATTGCTCCAATCAACACTCAAACTCACCACCAAAGAAATAGATGTCGCAGGAGATGGCTCTTTGAGCTTGATAAATGCGACCTGCTCTCGACAATAGGTGCTAAATCCAGCAACTCAACAACCTCAGAAGTACCTGCATTCAAAAACCCATACTCACCTTCTATTTGAGTCAAGGGAAATTGTAGTGGATCCTTAGTATAGAGCTCTTCAGCAGAGTCTTCAATCATATCAGCAAGTGAATCGACCCAAAACGTTTGCCAATCAATGGTAGGCTTCTTCATGTATTTCTCGATGTTGAACTTCATTGTCAACTTCCCAAGTTGAAGATCTATCTGACCGTTCTGAACATTGATCATGGCTCTGGCAGTAGATAGGAACGGTCTTCCCATGATAATAGGATCCTTGGGTTCTTCTTCAAGCTCTAAGACTACAAATTCTGTAAAAAACATATCCCTCTCCAACTCCAACGAGAATGTTGTCTAGAATACCCACCGGTCTTCGAATAGATCTATCTCCAGGCACCAAAGACATTCTCGTGGGTTTATAGTTAGTCAAATTCAAGAGCTGCGATACCGAGAGTGACTCCTGACCCCAAATTGTAAAGACATCGCTCAAAGGTAAGCGATTCAATCTTGCAAGGCAATACAAAAGGACCTGGATCCTCGCGTTTCTCTGATGTGATGTTCTGAAGAACTGCGCTACACTCCGCAGTAAGAGCTGATAACATCATTCCATAATGTCATACAATCTGAAAGAATCTCCTTCAAGTACCTCTTAAGAGAAGGTACCATTTTGACTACTTTGACGAAAGGCAATCGTATATGTAACTCACCAACAAGATTCTTCAGCTTTTCGTATTCGCGTTCTTTGATCTTTTGATAGGTCATGATGGATAAGGAGGCTTAGGAATGTAAGGTGGGGGTGGTACATACTCTTCGTCAACCTCTTGTGCACTTGATTCATTGCAAAAATTCGATGCACCCTCGTCAAGATAGGGATCCATCAATCCTAGAGCAAGGATCGATCGATCCCTGTCCTTCTGTCCAGATGCTGTATATTCCAAGGATCGATCGATCCTAGGACAAGGATCAATTGATCCTAGTCCTTCTATTCTGGAAGAGTTTTTCAAATCTTTATCACTCCTCAGCGTAATGGCACCGCACTATTCCTTCGGATTCTTCTCCAGTTTGCCTAGAATAATGTCGGGTGGAGCTCTGTTGCTCACAAAAGTTTGAACAACCTGTGTTTCCAACAATTTCATGTGAGTGTTCAATGTCTCGAACTTCCCATTGAGATAACCATACATGTTATCCACCTTCTGATTCAAGTTCGCAAAGGACTTTGTCAAATTTTCAAGGACTTGCTGCAACATTTTCTTCAGCTCACTATCTTGAGAAGACGTAGAAGATTGTCCCTGGTTCTGATTTTGATAATCCGAGTGGTAGTTGTTCTTGAATCCTCCTGAACCAAATTGCTTCTATTGGTAGCCATTGTTTCTAAAACCACCACTCTGATTTTGATTCTTGTATTCGAAGTTGAATATACTTTGATTTTGTTGGTATGATTTATTCTGGAATTGGTTCTGTTGGTTGAAACCACTACTACCAAGTTTTGCCTTTACCTCCAATGTAATTCACATATGCTTATCCACTATTCAGCTCTTCAGACATGAACTCATGTACATCTGTCCCAATTTTCGCTCTTGAAGCGCATGTGCATCATTTTGTTCTCCAACAAAGTGCACTCCTTGTTGATCTCTTCTCATTAACTCATCGAGCTTAGACTACAGATCATCAATTCTCCTCGCATATGATTATACAACCCCTCTACCGTGATCAAAATCGGATCTCCGATTAGCTTGGTTATTCGTCATATTATTCACCCGCGTATAAGCTTCTACTACAGTCTTGGTCATGAAGTCACCATTGCTCGCAGTGTCCATAGCATTATGATATTTCTCTTCAACTCCATTGTAAAAAATGTTGAGGAGATTGAATCTATAAAACCATGATGAGGAAAATCATTGTGGTACTCCTTGAATCGCTCCCAAGCTGCACGAAAACTCTCAGAACCCAAATGGTGAAATCCAACAATCTTTTTTCGGAGAGAGAAAGACCGCGATTTCGTAAAGAAATGCCCAAGAAAGGCAACCATGATCTCGTCCCAAGTCTTCAGAGAGTCAGGCTCTAGACTGTTGTACCATCTTGTAGCCTTGTCATTCAATGAGAAAATGAATAACCTGCATTTTAGAGCTTCAGCAAGTATTCCGTTGTGCTGGATAGTATTGCAGATGGCTTCAAATTTATCCAAGTGGTGCATTGGGTTCTCAGATGGCAGCCCATGAAATTGTTTCTGCTGCACCAGGTTAATGATACCATTCTTGATCTCAAAGTCTCTCCTTTCTATGGGAGGTGGACGAATCCCAACACGATTAGCATATAATGCCTCAGCAGTATAATACTCCGCCAGAGTCAGCCTCTGTTGAGGTTGATTTGCGCATTGTTGCCCTGCAGCTGCAACATTCTACGGGCCTGCTTGCCGAGCACCAGCATTAGCACCACCTTCAGACGGTGGATCAGCTGCTGGAAGGACTCCAAGAAAGAGAGGATTTTGATGGGCTTGAAGGTTCTCCATGTTTTCACCCATGATTTCTGCAAACTCAAACACCTCGATAACCTCCTGCAACTTCTCTTTCTTCTTCTGTCTCTCTAGACGCCTAGGTTCCGGCTCAAGATCGAGAATATTCGCGATTCTTTGGCTTCTAGTGTTGATATTTGTGTATTTTGTACCATTTTTAGTAAATTTTTTGCATGGTTTTCTATCTCTTTTAGCTCATTTAGAAGTTTCAGTATTAGTTTTAGTCTCATTTAGTTTGGATTGATCATCTTAGAGTCTTAGGCAATATTTGGTGTTTTGCATTGCATTCCTTTAGAAATTTTAGGTAATTTGGAGCTCAATGGATAGATTGAATGATGCAAAAGGCACGAAGCTCAAAGATTCATGAAGAAAATGTTCTTGGATGCAAATGCGTAGATGTTAGATGAGGAACCGACCAAAGTGTCTTAAATATTGGAACATATGAAATTCTTCTCGTGATTGGAGTGCGCTCAAATATTGTTAGAACATAGGAAATTGAGTTAGCTTCGTTTTGTTAGTGGTATCAGCTCATTCCGAGCTACGGTTCAAAAGTTATGGGTGAAATACCGAAGACATGTCTGAAACCCGGGCGACCTGAGCTGAGAGGTTGTGGACCGCCAGCCAGAGGGCCTTGGACTTCCAGGAATGATTGTTGAGAATCCTTGTGGTCTGGAGAGTGGTTGTGGACCGCCAGACAGAGCCTTCCAGACTGCCAGGAACCTCTGAAAACACAAAAAGAGCCCAGATCCATCCCGATTTGTCCTAGGTCGACTCAATTCAACTATTTTCCCTATAAATACTCAACATTAACCTTCTTAGAACCCTAAGCTACCTTAGCCACTTTTTTTCTTCGTTTTTCAAAGACTTGTGTTGTTTTAAGATCTAACAAGTTATAATCACACTTTGTTTTGGATCCTTTTTAGTTTTTAATGCATTTGATGTCTCTTTTATTCTTGTTCTTCATGTGTTCTTCAAAGTTTTTTCCATTTCTAGTAAGTTTGTATCTTTCTTGAATTTTCAACAGTTTGTTTACATCTTATCCATCTCATCTCATCTCTACTCTTCTTCTAACATGTATAATCAAGAGCTAGTGACAATCTCTTAGTTTTACATGGCTTTTAGTTAGTAGTCTTTTGTTGGATCATGGGTTAGACTAGATTAGGTTGATTGATGGTTGAATAATGATATTCTAGGCTGTATATTCTTAGATCCTTCATATTTGATTGTGCTTAATGCTAGATTAAGCTTGGGAAAGTCATTCTAGACTTAGTGCATTTTGTTGCCCGGAGGTGTTCGTTGAAATGCTTGATCCAATCTTATGTGACCTCTACGTACATAGCCAATGGGAATTGATGATTAGGGTTTTTAGTGAACCAAGTGTAATTGTTATTAATGCTCATTGATCATTTGATTATAATTGGGAAATTTGACTAATTAGGTGATTAATGAAGTGATTAGTCCCATGGAAGTGGATTAGTCATATTTGTAAGATCCATGTTCTAGGATGGTGTTTAATTCAATCTTTTAATCATTGTTTGATTGTTAATAGATCCTCATGATAGTTAAACTAATGGTCCAATGCCTTTTCTATCTTCCTTTCTCGTTTGTGTTTTGTTCTTTGCATATCTCATCTTTTAGTTAGTAGATTCCATCACCACCTTTCTATTGCTTAGCTTAGGAAATTTTGTCTCAATCCTAGTGCTTAGATCCTTAGCTCTCTGTGGATCGATACCTTAAATAAGACAATAACATTTCCATATACTTGTGGTTAGTGAGTTTGTTAGTGTTCAAGGACATTATAAATTTAAAACTGGTTAAGAATCTCTCTATCAAGTTTTTGGCTCCGTTGCTAGGGAGATAGTTTGATTTAACATTAGGATTTCAAAGTTTCTTTAGAATAAGTTTTCGTTTATTTTGTTTTGTTAATAACTTTCTTTCAAGTGTTTGTTCTTTTTGTAAGGTACAATCATAGGAAATAAAGAAGATGTCTTCTTACATGAACCAATGTTGAAGCTCATGTTAGAGAAACAAGAAAGGATGTTAGCTTGGAACCTCACAAGCTATCAAGGAGCTTATGAAGCATCCAACTCAAGAGAGTATCAACCATATGGTGAGACATATCATCTAAGGAATGAATTATATGAAGTTCAAGAACCTTATTCTCCTTTAAATGTGGAAAAAGAAGAAGAAAATGTTAATGCCTTGCTTAGGAAGATTTTAGAATAACAAGAAAGGGGAAGGATTGAGATGAATGGACTTCTTGATTCTCTTTGCACTAAGAAGGATTTTATGGTCAAGGGTCATAGCTCAAGCATGGATGATATAATACCACATGAAGAGTCTGTCAACAACAAGCTTATGAAAGAGGTTAAAGGTCAAGAAGAAAAAGGCATTCGTCACTACAAGATCGAAAAAGTTGGAGATTTCTCCATTTATGTTGAGGAGAGTTTTGAAGAGGAATTGCAAACCAAGGATGCATCCTTTGTTGAATTCGAATACTCTACATAGGAATTTGAATTACCGCATAAACACAAGATTTACGAAAAGCTTGTGTTGGGATTTAGATTTGATGATATCAAGAGTGATTCATCCTATGATGTAGAAGAACAAGTAGGCTCATTTGGAAGGCAACTTGAGGGCCCTTCAAAAATAGGATTGGTTGTTGAATGCATAAAGAGAAGAGAAGAGGACTCAATCAATGAAAATTAAATCTCAAGAAAGGAAGAAGCCACACAAAAGTGTACTCAAGAAGAAGAAGAGGTCATTAACAAACGTGATATACTATTTGGATACACTAGTGGAGAGGTTTTAGATGAAAAGCTTGAGAGAGATGTGCAATCCAAAGAAAGTGAAGTTTCTTTATTTGAACCCACCTTTCTTATGTGGAATTGCTTGGTTATTTAAAGGAGTGAGATAAGTGAAGCATGTGAAGACCTTATTAATCTTCGCACCAACATGGATGTTATGCCCCAAGAGCTTGGTGAAAGTTTTGCACAAGAATTAAAGAAAGATGAAGAATTGAACCTCCCAACAAAAGAAGAAACACATGTAATTCCCATCTCCATTGCTAAAAGAGAAGTAAAAAAGGAGAAGCCTATTGAGAAAGAAGATGAGCACAAAGAGGAACATCAAAAGTGGGTTCAAAAAGAAGAGTCTTCAATGGTACAATCCTTTGACAAAGACCCATGTCAAGTCTCCACTAAGAAAGTGAACATCAATGATCCGAGAAGAAAGATACCCTTTGAGGAGATAAGGATGGACGAATTTCGGGGTTGGTTCTATAATGAATATGAGCCGGGTGATCCATGACTTCATCAAGGGAACCTAAAAATAAAGTCAAGCTAAGAGACATTAAACAAACACACTTGGGAGGCAATCTCATGAGTATCCTTTTATTTCTATTCATTTTTCAGTTCAATTTTAAATGTTATGCTTGTGGTTTATGTTGAATTTTGAGTGCGTTTAGGGTGAATTGTTGTTCATTGTTCCTTTGAGTTGAGCTAAATGTTTAAGAATGCTTTCCACTTAGAATTTGCTAAGTTGATTGTTTGAATTTGAGTTAAGCACATAATTTAGAGATGTCAATGATTAGTGCAATGCATGAATTTGAATTTTTGTGGTTTGATATTAGTAAATGTTGGTGAATTTGATCTAGCTTAGTTGGTTTGGAATTATAAACTGTATGAGCTAGAGTTTGGAAAGTGTTTGAATGATTTTGATAAGTTGATTTGAGTAGAATCAATTGAATATTGACTTTTGCTTGAAATGGTTATGGTTCATACTCTCACTTAGCATTTCATTCGGATTTAATTGTCTACATTACCTAATTCTCTTGTTTAGATACCAAACTCAATCGAAACACCACCTCGAAAATATCATAGAAGGGACTTTAAGGAAACTAAAGGCGAATCCAAGAAGCTCCAATTGAATTCTTTTCCAATACTTCTTGAGGCTAAGGGTTCTCTACAACCCGCTTCCATCCATAAATCCAAGTTAGTACCTCTATCCATTGTTTATACCGATTTTCTTTTTACTTTATTATCGGTTGGTCTCCTTCGTCGGAGATATTCACTCACTAAGACGGTGATGAGTAAGTTTTGGGGCGAAGAATGTTTGCTAATGAAATTCTTAGTTGTTTTGTTTCTATTTTCCTTTCTTTGAGTCCCATATAACTTAGCTTTCTGATGTTATCGTATTTTACATGAAATAGCTTAGCATTTACTAGAGATTTCATTGCATTTTAGAGTCTATTAGGATGTTTTAAGCCAATTTTCGAGTCTAGATTAGGAAAGTTCATATAGGAGTCTTAGATGTTGCATTTGTACATTCTTCTTCTCTCTTTCAATCCCATTTCAGGTTGCCTTGACAAAAGCGAATGAACCCGGAGACTAGGAAGCAAAAACGAAAGTGTTAAAACGCCCAAGGGAGCTGACTGGCAGTTTACCAAGCTCTGTCTGGCGGTCCACACTGGCCTCCTATACCGCCAACCTCATCACAAAGATCCTGGTGGTTGAAGCATCACTGCCTGGCGGTCTGCAACATGATCTGGACCGCCAGCCTTTCTCCAGGACACACCCGGCGGTCGAGCATCCTCTGGCTGGCGGTCTGTACTAGCTGTTGCGCGGTTGTTTAAAGGAAACAAAAGGCAACGAAGCTTTAAATTTATAAAAGCCCGTTTCCTAACAATCACACAATCCGCAAGTGCACGGATATGTCATTGTAGTACATTGGGGTCGAACCACAAGGAGCAAACCTTAGCTAGTTACAACTTAACTTTGGGAATACACACTCAAGTCTAATCTAAGCAATCAAAGAGGGTTGGGTTTGTTTTTGGGTTTTGTCAAGATAACATAAACAAGATGATGCAAGACAGGTTGCTCAGGAGGCTGAACTAGAGCTGAGTGATAGTGAAGACGATGAGAGCGTGGACAATGAGCTGCCAAATTCGACTAAGGAAATAGAAGAAGGTTCCGATCCAATTATTCTATCCAACGGACCAGTTACAAGATCTAAGACAAAAAACTTCAAGACAAAATTTCCTTATTGGTTTATTCTGAACTAAGTCAGATTGAAGATCAAGGAGCAAACCCGGAGTTAACCAAGTTTTATAATTATGCTGAATTTAACTTGGTTTAGTCGAATAATACAAGGCTTTTATTTAAGTTTTTAGACTTAGGATTTTATTAATTTGGGTCTGAAAATTAAGCCCAATTATTTTAGTCTGGCTGAAAATTCCATCTCTTTTTGGGAGAGAATTTTCGACGCTTAGGTTAGTTTTTAGGATTTCCTTTTTCCTATTTAAAGCTTTCTAGTTTCATTGTTTAGGATGATCCAAGTTTTTATCAATAAAGTTTATTCTAAGTTTTCTCTCTTTTGCAACTAAAAGTGAATCCCTGTTCTTCTTTGAACAATCTGATTGCTGATAGAGTTAATTCTCTCAAAGCTAAACTTGTTTCTGCATCAAATATAGAGTTAATTCTCTAGATCTGAAACATCTATCCCTTCCTTCTTCCAACCTATCGAATTCGACTTAGGTCTTTCGCAGACTCTGCTTCTAAATTCAGTTCCAAAAGGTTCTGTTTTCTAGTTTCAGAGATCTTGGGTTGCATAGCAAAAGTAAAGCAAGAAAGTAAATAACTCAAATGAAAAGCATAAACTTAAA